>APFE031457124.1:4013-34270 GCA_000404065.3 Pinus taeda
TGTGTAAAAATGAAACTACTTTGAAGCATAGTTTTTCTCTGTTACAAGCTTTTGTAAAAATGAAACCTATCTCGAGTCAATTTTAGTTATTTTCAAGACTCGTTAAACTCATGAAAATCCCGAGATTATTTTGCTATCTTTCATTCTCATAAAACAAATGAAAATGATGAGTTCTTTCCGTCTTTTCCTGCTCGTAAATTAAATTGAAAGTCGGCCATATGAGTACATTTTTATCTTTTTTTTTGAACTCATTAAAACTTACAAAAAAATGAAAACCATGACTACATTTTTATCATTTTTTTTAACTCGTTAAAACTTACGAAAAAGTGAAACCTTCAAGTCACCTTTAAGCTCTTTTTTGACTCCTAAATTATGAAAAGATTGCCGAGTTTTTCTTTTTAAGCTCATTAAAATGGAACTAAAAAGACTGTCCTCTTACAACCCTTTTCTGACCGTAAAAACATGAAAAGATTGTCGGATTTTTGTCGTTTCAAATTCGATATTGGTCATAAAACGACATGTCATTGATCACTTTTTTACTTTTTCGGATCAGAGGCACTAATTAACTAATAAAGAAAAGTACTCCTTGGTCGTAAAAGATCAAGCGGTTATCTCAAGTATTATTTTATACTTTTTCGGGCTTGGGAGACACAAATTTACGAAAAAGTCAAACCTGGAGTCTTCTTTAGTTTTTTCAGACTCTCTAAAAATGAAAAACGCCGAGTTTCTCCTATACTGGACTCGTTAAAATTCGACAGTAAAGGACCTGTTCTATTACAAACAGGAACGAACCACTCCTTCTTAGGGTTCGAATTAAACTAAGTTGGACTCACCCGAAGGGTGAGCTTATAATCAAGCATATGTTATCCTCCTCAAGCTTGTAAAAAATAAAGAGGTACTTGCCAGAAATGATGGGGGAAAAGAGAGAAAAAGTGAGTCTGTTTGTCATACTTTATAACCACTCTTGAACACGACACTTTCATTCACCTGGGTTGGGAAATCCTTTACCTAACAGTTGATCAAACCATATTGAAAGTCTTCAGCCGGTTTCTTGGGTATTAACTTTGGGTTAAATGTCACCAAACCATCTGTCGTGTCGTTATGTGTTCAAGAGGTCAGTGCAAATAAGCCATTCATCTACAAAATGTCTGTCATCCATCTTGACCATCCCTGAGTCAGCCCTTGCAACTAAATTTCTTCAGCTTGATCTATGATTTCGTGTTGTGGGCTTGCCTACGACGGATCGCTTTCTATCGACTTCAACTCATTATCTAGAAAGATGATCTAGGAATCGTCAGTGCCTTGAGATATGCATGCCTCAATGGCAGGTTTCTCGCCTTTGACAACAGTTTACATCAACGAATTTCAATCAAAGGATTTCGTGACATGTTCGACATCAACACATCTTGTCACATCTCATGGATTGCACTGAGTACTTTGAGAGCCATTGTCATTATTGGTGGTTTCTCTCACGCTTGTTAACAGTTTACATCATTGACTGTTAATCAAGCGGTTTCTACCATGTTCGACTTCGACACGTTCATTCGCATGGATAGAATCGTATTGTTTCAGGAAGTAGAAATGAAGACCCTGGATCTAGTTTCCACCATCCAGGCTGCGAGGAATTTTGTATTCATTATACTATGGACTATTCATAAACAGATGGCTGCGTCCATACTGTGTCCACATGTGTTTATACTTATGATGTGTTACAAGATCATTCCTATATCAGAGCAGTAGTTAGAGTTTTTAGTCAGTTTTTATCTAAGTATGGGAATGCCTACCTCAGCGATGATATGATCTCATATATATATTTTGCATTGAATGTTTTTACAGGTTCCAACCGGGCTCTCCGCGAGATGATCCTTGAAATGATAAAGTACTTCACTCTTCCTAAATGATAAATGAAATCCTCATCTACTACAGACTTCGCACTTTAGGGGGCAATCTGTTACACAAAAATATCGTCACCTTGATTATTTGTAGTCAGTATAGGTCTATCAGCACCTATACCAGCCTCCTAAGCAAGTCTCAGACCTCAACTCTTCAAAATAAGCTTTGGAAATGAGAGAAAGACATCAAAAAACAATGTAACTCTGGTTCCGCACTTTCTCTTACTTTTGCATGCGGGCCTGCACCCTTTGTTCATATTACCTGCGTACTTATACGCTCTGTCTGTAAAGGGGAGGGTGCGTACCCCTGTGAAAGTCAAAAGGCGCAAATTTTATCTTAACAAATTCATTCTGGGTTAATTCTAGATGTTTCTAGAAGGAATTTTGACGTGGATTGTTCGCTCCAAGGTGGTTCATGCATCCCAAAAGAGAAGGAGCTAATCCCTTGTTAGGAGGAGCTATCCCTTTGAAGGAGGATTCTATCCCTTTGAGGGAGGACCTAGTAACTTCCCTCCATTGCACTATAAATTGAGGCATTGGGTTAGTGGCTAGGGAGGTTAGAAGCTAAATATTTTTTAGGGTAAATGCTGATGAAATCAAGACTTCCTAGTTGAGCTTAAGAGGAAAGATCACATACCTTTTTTTCTTCATTGGGGAGTGAGTGAAGCTTGTCAAAGTAGAGGAGACTTCTTGTTGGACCCTGGGAGGAGCTTGTACAACGTCAAGGCAAAGGTTGTAAAGTTCTTCTTCTTTTGAATTAATACAATTAGACTCATTTTTCTCAACAAGTATCTCGTGTTATTTGTTTCATGGACTCCTTGACTTTAATGTTAAATATGTTTTATGATATTGGCTTTTCAGGTGCTATTTAATTTGTTTGCCTTGTTTGTGTTTGCAGGTTCGCGACAAAGAAACTCATTTGGATCAAAGGAGCGAGGGCATCCCCAAACTTGCGTTGGACATGAGGTAGGCCCTAAACACACTTGTTTGCCATTATTTATAAAAGCACATTTAGAGAAAGATAGTGTCTGGTTGGTTTGCTTGTCATTAGGTCTTCTTTAGATTCTAGGAAGGTCTATCTTATCTGCAAGATCGACTCATTCTGCGTGACAAGATTGTAGAGTAGAGTACCTCCCTTTACTATATCTTCACTTGACATGCAGTGCCTCTTTCTAGATCTGCTCTCATTTACCATGTTAGTTTTCTCTTCATGTCCCTATGACTAGCCCCCAACTCAAGTTGCCTCTACCTTTGTAAGTCTAAAAGACTTCGTAATATAATTGTATTTACTTTTGGTTGTCTCTCATGTGCTCTAACAAGCCTTTCATTGTTAGCCTTGCAACTCCTTATTTCTGCCCTTAAGCTTCTCAAGGTGTCTATTAAGTTATAAGAGTCTAACTCTCCTCTTTGTTCAATTGATCTTTCTTCTTGCCCATTTTGTGAGTTGTCAAGATTATACTCTACCATCACGTTGTTCATTCCTTTGTCCTCTTGTTGTCTTTGATGTCTTGTCATTAACACACACAACTGTTAGATAAATAAAATAAAATGCATAATAAAAGTGATCACCTTAACTTATTGTGGTGAAGCCACTAGTATGAGCCCATCTGAAACAAGTGACCACAGCACACAAAATCCTCAAGGCGGGATTATACTAGCCTACACTATTTGGAAATTTTCATTCCCAAGTTAGGTCATGCCAGAAGTGCCAAATGTTTGTTGAAAGGCAAAAACTTTCGCCTCTCCCCCTGATTCCAGTGCATGTGGAAGAACCTTTCAGATAGTGGGGACTAAACTTCATAGGAGAAATAAACCCACCTTCCAGTGACCAACACAAGTGGATATTAATAGCCACGGATTATTTCACCTGGTGGGTAGAGGCCTTACCATCCAGAAACGCTACAGACTCAATGGTAATGAAGTTTATGGAGGAGAACATATTATCTCACTTTGGTTGTCCTATCAAAATTATCACTGAGAACGTTCAAGTCTTCAAATCTGCCAAATTCACTAGCTTCTACTAGAAATTCAATATTATCATCGGGCACTCCACTACCTACTATTCTCAAGGTAATGGCCTAGCTGAGTCCTCAAACAAAACTGTGGTGAGAATGTTGAAGGAGACCATCACCGAGAATCAGAGGAACTGGGACTCCCAACTGAAATTTTCCCTCTTGGATAACCGAGGAACTCCTAAACGATCCACTAGAAAATCACCTTTCAGGCTGGTATATGGTAAGGCTACGGTCTTCCCAATCCTATTAGCAATGTCGGTGGTGAAGTTACTACAAGAAGTTAATGAAGAGCTAAGTGCCTTGACACAAAGGATAGACCAGCTGGTCAAACTTCTTGAAAATAGAGAACAAGTGGGGGCTAAATTGCCAAATTACCAACATAAGATTGTTTGACAAGAAGGCCAAGGATTGACCTCTTCAACTAAGAGATTTAGTTCTCCAATGGGACATCTGACGAGAAGAAAAAGGAAAACACAAAAAAATTGATCCAAAATGGTTTGACCCTTTCAAGATCGCAGAAGAGAGAGGAAATAACACATATGTGCTTGAAAATCTGGACAGTGAATCGTTGGAACTGTTAGTAACTGGTCAGTTCCTCAAACTCTATTTCCAAAACTAGAGGTATTTGTCTTGCACTCATTGTAAATACCAGTATATGTATTGTAATTATTATATGAAATTTACAGAATCTGTTGAGAATTCCACTTTCACAAAATTGTCGTTTGTTTAGAAAAGACTCCATGCCCAAAGGAGAATTTCACAGTTTGTAGGTTCTTAGCACCTTGCTAGCAAGGCACTGTCCCCAGGTGAAGCCAATATTTTCACCTTCTGAAAATAGAGTTCCAGTTGTACAAAGAGTATCAAAGAATAGATAATATTACAAACATCTTCCAAGCTGCAAAAGATCTCAAAGCTAAATCATACCCTCTCCACTAGATAGTACTCATAATAAGATTTCCAACAGTAGGTGGAAGTCCAAGAATGGACTCTTGAATCAGAAGTTAGAGTGGATTGAAGATACCCTTTGAAAGCCATAAAACAAAGAGCAAAAGACCAAGGGAGGCTAATTGCAATCGCAGTTTCCTAAAAGCAGTGGTGGGGAAGGACAGAGCAACTTGTGATCAGTAATTGCCGATATCAACGATCGTAAACTTCAAAGGCTCGTGGTCATTGCAATTGCATGTCACACTCAGGAAGCACGACATATCGGTGATCCACGGGTCCAAGGTAAGGCAAATCAGTGGTCAAGGGTCAATGTAAAGTGCAAAGGACAATCAAATTGGTGATTGATGGAGCCCACACATATCGCAATCAATAGTCGGTGTTTTCAATGGATCGCCCTTAAAGGAATTGCGGGAGAAATACGCTGACAGTGCTGAATAAGTGAAATTCAGGCCTATAGTGTTAAAGCGTTAGGAGGGGTTGAAACCATTTAAAAAAGGATTATAGTGAAAAACCAAGGCTAGGCGGACCCTTTTCTCTCTCCTCCAAGGGGGGCACGTGGAGGAATACCATTGGTTCCTATGAATTCACATGGAAGCTAGCGTCATCATGACATAGCAGTACAGAGGACACATGGCATGCTGAGCTGGTATTTTTAGGGGTCCTAAAGGGGCATTTATGGGTGACTTGTGTCACCACTCACAAAGTGAAAGGTGGTTGTGATGACATCATCAAATGGCAATCAACAATCGCACAAATCAAAGTCCCTCCTCCACCGAAGTCCCTTCCAACTTGTGATTGCGATATAAGAAGACCCTCCCAAATGCGATATTTTGTGTGTCATGCCTTATGAAAGTTTCACATCTGGACAATCGGTCAGCGCTATGAAAGGAGGTAAAGAGGCCCCCTCTCCCATCTTGCGATTGCGATACCCTGGTGGGCACAATCCAATAAATCAGTGATCGCAAGTGTCAAGGGGAGATATCAAACACGAGCATTATAAAACACTGGTGTGCGGGATTCTAGGTAACAAAGGAAAAAGATCGCTAGAGGGCAGTTTAAAGGTCTTAGGGCCCGAGGACTAAGCACTTGATCATGGCCCCCAGTCACATGAAGTAAAAGGGGATAAAATGGATCAGAAGGCCCTGTCCTGTAAATAGTTTTTAATGGAAAGTCTCGATGGGATAACTCCGTGACCAGGTAATGCAAAACTTTAAAGGCATGATGGGTTTGCTATCACTCCAAAATTTCCTTTGAAAAATTAGCAAAAGAAGGAAATAATAGAGGTAACCACAAACCACTTTAGGAGATTACGACCTAGCCTTCCTGATGCTTAGAGAGGGCTCTCTCTGTATGTTTTAACTTTGTTTTAGTTAATAAATTTTAGGCTAGTTATGGTTGTACTTGGGTTTTGTTTTGAAATTGGATGGTGACATAACTTACTTAGATGAAAAGAGGTTTGCTTTTACCATTGGGCTATGGAGTCAATATTAGACAAACTGGACTGGATCAAGCTTTAAAAGACAGTGTCTACAGGGCAAGATAGGTGAGTTTTTGCAGATCTCAAAGGTTGAATGGTGAAGTGGCTTCTAATCAGATCTAGGGAGCAGTTAAGGGTTCCCTAGGCCAGATTGTGGAAGGAATGAAAGAGGTCAACCGAGATGGGAGAGCAATTAAGGGTTCTCAGATATGGGTATCGGAGGAAAACATGTAAATGACTAACTGTGTAAAACAGAGTGTACTTAAACAAATTTTGAGTGATATTTCCAGTTAATACATTCAAATTTAGAAAATAGTTAAGTTTGTGAAAAACATAAGAAAGGTAACAAAATCACATAAAGAAGATACTTCATTGCAAATAGCTCATCTCACGAATCCTGTAGTTCAATGCTTTTATTACTTGCTCCAGTCTGTTGACTTGAAAATGGTACAATCACCCTTAGGTTCAAGCTCAAAATAACTCTACAAATGTATAGCAATCCACCCCAAAATACTTCAAATGAAGAAGTATTTATACACATTCTAAACTGAAATATCTTGAAAAAATATCAATATTGGTTTTATAAATATCTCAAACTATTTTACATTAATAGAACTTAAATAAAGGACACTCAAAACTAATGAATCTATTTAGCACTATATTTATGGATTGATGGTGACAAAGAAGAGAAATTTGAAAGTGATAGCAACTCTTAATTGATGATGCGGCTTCCAAGTCACTAACTACCTCCTTCCTTTGTGCATTCTGCCCCATAAATTCTGCAAAATTAAGGTCCAGTGATACCTTTGTATATCTCAATACGAGATAGATATGTAAAAAGTGAAAAAGTTAATTGTATATAAGTATGTTATTGAGATAAACCTCTTTCAGAATCCCAAAATTTAGCTCCATCTGTTCACAATATTCTCTGCAAAACGATGTCAAAAATAGGACTTTGCATAGTCTGAAAAATAGGGTGTGACGATATGCATTTATCTCCCTTTTTGTAATACGTGTGTAAAAAGTGAGATAGGTTTTTGTAGATTGGCCTTTTAGGAACACAAACCTCCTCCGGTTTCTAAAAATTAAGCTTGGATTGGCCACAATAATTTCTACAAAATTATGACTTAAACAGGAAATTTCTGGAAAATGTACCATTCCTGCTCTGGTTTCATCTTTTAACCTTACTTTTATTTTAATTGTTTTTACATCTACTTTGGATAAACTTTATTGTTGCTGGTGAAAGTTTTTTAATCTTTTTTTAACCCTTACTGCCTCCATGGCTACTTTTACTGTTTACCTTGATTGCTCTGTTTTTTCATCTATCTTCACTTTGACATGAATTTATTTTATTTGTATGCTTTGTAATTGTCTTCCATGTTGTTTGTCTTCCCGCTGGCTACTTTTATTCACTTTGATTTTTCAATCTGATACACTTTTACTAATACTCTTTCATTTGGTTGATTTATCTTTTTCCTTTTACCATGCTTTTTTTATTTTCACTGTAACCTTTTGACTTTTACTACACATTTTCAAATGAGAGGGTCGTTTTGGTTTTTTCTCAAAATACTTGGAAATTGGTGGATTGGCTTGCAAATTGCTTTGAATGGTGATTGCAGAGGGTACGATGGCTACAAATGTGAATTGGATGCTCAAATTGGGTGTCCGGAGCTTCTTTGGGCGGTAGACAACAATGAATTTTGGTCGCAGAGGCTCAAGGTGTCGCAAACGTATTGCTAAGGTTTTACATGAAAAACGAGCGAAAAAAGGATGAAATCGGGATTCTTGGCCTTTTAAAAGGCAAAGGTTATATTTTGGCGGGGAAAGTATTTTATGAATAGTGGACGGTTTTTGCATTGGGCGGCGAGGCGATTTTGGAGGCCATCACACCGCTTTTAGTAGGGGGCGATATTTCCCCGAGGGAACGCGATCTGTGCTAGAGGCTGACACGTAGCAAAATCGGGCCCGAGAAAAACCGCGAATCTCATGTGCTCTCAGGCTAATAAGGGTCCAAGAGGGAGTAAGCGCGATATGGACGCGCGTCATCAGATCTGGGGGGTGATAGATCTAACGACTATCGCACAGTGAAGCTGCACAAAGGGAAATCAGGGTGAAGATTTGCAAGGTTTTCTTTAACGACACCAAGGGTTGGTGGGTTAATAGGTTTATGTCGGGGAAATATGAAGCGAGGAGTTAATTTAAACAATGCGGGGGATGAAACTATAGTTTATAATTAAATTGGGGTTTGGATATTATATATGGAATTATTTAATACATGATAGAGGTATATTGGGGAGCTAATACATTAGGTTAGTACGTTAATATGAAATGAATACGCGGAATGTAAAATATAGTAAGCATAATGTAAAATATGATGTTTGGCTTGAATTTCTTCATTGTGGTGCCCCAATATCAACATTTAACACTTATACATATGACAAAAGCATTTTTTTGTGGGTTTTTGAATATTTTGAATGAGAGGGGAACTAGTTAAGGGGGTTTTACCTTTCCTAGATAAAATGTGTTTTAAACTTTAGGAAAAGTGGATTTTGTAGGGTAAAATGAGTGATGTAAAGGGAAAAGGGTGTTTTCATGAATGAGAAGGGTTTCAATAAGGTGGAATCCAATACTTGTTGTCCATGAGTCATTAAGCCGAGGGTCTGGTCCCACCAACAGTCAAAGAAATGCTCCGAGCCTTTATGACTGAAGGATTTTAGTATTGGAGCACATTATGGGGAGGGAAATTAGTAATATGCCAAATGACATTTATCCATGGTTGTAAAAACTGCTTGTATCTACCCATCTACTATTTTAACATTTTATTCCTTATTTGCATGGGTGCATTTGAGCTTGCAAGCCCTTATTCATTTTTCTTTAAAACAAGAAACAAACTAATTCAAACCTTATTTCATCCAAGAGCTCAGCTTAAACTATTGAGCTCCCTATCATTCTCTATTTTAACTATTGATCTACCAAGATTAAACTATTTGGTTAGATCTTTATTCTCTATCTATCAACATTAAATTTAAATCATGAAAAGTCAAGATTGAGTTGTTTGACTTACTATGAATTATGGTATTTTAAACAAGCTACACATAATCATTATTTGTAGAAAAAGTAAAATAGTAGTTGCATTTGAATTTGCACACTTTCATGATCTATTTTTATCTCTTTTCATGGGGTTCATATTTTTCACCTTTTTGGTCTTTGTTTCTTTTTGTCCTTTGATTGTTCTTTTAGAACATAGCCTCTTTAAATTTTTTAATTTGGAAATACATTTGCAGGAAGCAAAGGCATGTACAATATTACAATACTAGCCATAGTCAATTCAAAATTATGAATCCTATTATTATAGCACCCTAACAGGGTCGACAGTTGTGGCATTTAAGAAAGGAGATGGAACATTCAAACTTGGTATGGACTAACCTAAACAGGCCCCTTGTGATATGAAACTAGGGTCGACGCTGACAGAAGTAAACGAAGACTTGGAAGTTCGGGAGGACTTGATTATCCAGCATGGTGCTCCATACAAAGGGAAGATGAAGTATCGCCCAGGGGTCCTCTGCTTCTGCACTACAGCATGAAACTGATAGTTTCCCACTCCCAACTTTAAAGGATGAATGGTTCAAGTAGTAAAGGTCGAAGCGACGGGAGTCGGTTGAACAACACAGGAGGCCAGGTCGTGAGAGCATAGGCGATCACACAGATGGGCATAAAGATATTTTATTGATGTTTTCATCTGATTGTTGACTGGTGTTGTTATCCTATAATGTGTCACCATTTAATGAGGCAATTAATATCCTTAAGAAATAACTACATGTATTTTCAGGTTGTATGACTTTATAATATAGACCTTTCAAAACATCAAGGAAATGGTGGTGATTACCCCTTCAAGTACTACAATATGTTATCCCTCTATTAAATTCCATTACGTTTATGTTTCCTCTCTGAATTCATGTAATCATTGCAGCTAGAAATATTTCATACTTTCTTACAGATTCATTTGTATTGACTTATGAATGCACTTGCTTGTATGGATTATTGATATTATATCTTTAAAATTGCACTCCATGAATCATCGCACCCAATCTTTCTTTCGTCCATTATATCTACCTATAACTCATGTAAGTGTAGAAATTCATGATGCTTCAAGCTCTATGTGATAAGAGTAGAATTCTTGACTCTTCAAGCTCTATGTGATGAGTTACTCCTCCTTATCCTCTCTCATTGCTCTGTCAAAGCTTATTAAATTGTAGGTCCTTGAACTACTCGGCCTCCACTATTTTATGCACATATTTTTGTGAGTTGTGTATGTGAAGAAGTACCAAAAACTCATGGCTTACTCCTTTAGATGAATGAACCAACCCATTCTGTTTAATATATATAATATAATATATATATATATGATGTCTCCATTTTCCTGAGAATCATACGAGACACAAAATCTATATGTGCCCAGGCACTGGTCTTGTAAGCAATCCGAGATTGTCTCTAGGAGTGACAACACCTAGGATAATATTAGAAAGAGGCACCTTGAGGGGCCCAGTTGGTGCACTCTTTGTAAGGATGATGAAGAAATGGTCTTGCACTTGTTGGTCAATTACCCTTTCACGAAGGGGGTTTGTGACTTAGTTTGCTCTCAACTGAGAATGGGCAACCAATGGTAGGGGGATATTTTTGTTGTAGTATGGTAGATGTGGGAAAGTGACAGGACCCTAAATCCCTACGGTACCATCCCATTTCTAATCTATATGGGTGTATGGATTTCTAGGAATGTTATTTTCCATGACAAACCCCAACACCTGAGACAAAGTTACAACTCAGTTTTACCCATTTGCTCCCATTTCCCCCAAAAAGTCAAGCCCAAAGGCATTCATATTATTTCAGAGGAAGTTATCAATTTCTCCAATCCATGAGCATTTTTTATGGGGCTTGTCAAGGACCAAGTAGTGCTTGTGGGGGCAAGGCATTCCTCCATCTCTCAGAGAACCACAACTTTGCCTTATCAATGGGTTTGGTTTTGGGCACCAACAACTATGATGAGCTAATGGCCTTGAAGCTTCTCTTGCTATTTACCATTAAACATGTATGTAGAGCCATATAGATTTCTGGGGACTATATGAATGTTGTAAACTGGTTTAATTGGATTCAAAGATGCCTCAATCAACATTTGATTCCATTATTGGAAGAAATTTTGCATATTAAGTCCTCATTTGATGTGTGCTCGTGCTATTATGTTTACAGGGAATTTAACAAGTAGGAAGAGATGTCGTCTAAGGAGGGCCTTCTGTTGGATTATGGGAAATGGATCATAAAGGAAACGAGAGTAGGGCCTTTCTATGAGTTCTATCACAAACCCTTTATGGAAGAGGGTCCTCAAGATCAACAATTGCTACCATAAAACTATTTTTTGTAGGGAAGTATTTATTTTGATATATTGAATGTAATGTATAGCAGGTATATAACTTTATTTTTTTTGCCCAAAATGTTTCTTCTAAAGAAGGCAATTCAGTTTTTGTACTCACAGTGAAACATGAAAATTAGTAAAGGATAGATTCCTCACTTCTTCTTTTTTCAAGGAAAAAATCGTAATTTCATTTAAAGGGAAAATAGAATTACATTTTTGTATACATACATCAATGTGTGTATTGAATATGATTTGTCCAGATCCTATCATACTTTTTAAATCAAAATACCAATAGTATATAATATATACATCGAACGACCATAGAGGTCTACAAAAGTAAACAATCAAGGAATACAATGATATAAAAAAAATTTAAACGTTGTTAAACATATGCATCAAAACTATGCCTAAACGGTCCCAAAATATTGATTTCTAGAACTGACATTAGTGATATAAGATGATATGTAAAAGCAATTATATAAAATCAGGCAAATTGTGGAAGAGAAAGAGAATCCTTCGTAAAAGGTATATGACAATGCCATAAGTGTTCCTCAACTAAATGCTCATCAATGCTCCAAAGCCCCCTAGTAAGTTGAACACCTTCCTTAGAGAGCCTATTTGCTTCCTTGTTGTGCTCCCTATAAATGTGTTTGCAAGAGAAAGAACCATAAGAAAGTTTGTTACATTGTAAATCCTCTAGAATATGAATAAAGTGAATACTACAACACTGTTGGATCTCATTGATTCAGTTTCTAACCAGTAAAAAATCCTCAAACACTTATAATCTATCACAACTCTTTTTTCTAGCAAAATCCAATAATGAGCAACGAGATAACAATTACGCCCGATTGTTTGTACCCCTCCCCAGAACCATAATGACATAAAGGAAATTTTAATTGGATAAATAAAGGATCAAACCCTCTTCACACATCATATATTCCCCCTATGCGGCCCCATCGAAAAAGCCCCACAAGCTATATGGACTAGATTCCTCCAAAGACACTAGTTTGCGATGGGAAGGGTTGTAGGCCAGGGAAAGTGAGATAAAATTGCCAATGATTCAATAGTAACATAATCTAGAAATGATGATTTATCTTGGAATGTTTCTTTATTTCAAGCCAACCATACTCGCTAGCATAAGAGAAGGGGAAGAGCTCTACAGGATTTCATGTTTCTATTTTGAACTCATAACCTCCACCTCTCCTCAAAGTTTGGCCCTTACCAAACACAGCCTGGGCCTAAGATAGAGAAACAAAAATTCCATGCCCAAGAGATAAAATGAAAAAAAATATATATGATTAATGGATTCACCATTTGACTTACATAAGGAACACCAATCAGGGCCAAACTTATGATGTTTTTTGCATTATATCCGAGGTAGGAATTGTTTTGGTGAGTAAGCACCACATGAAAATGCGAGACTTTGTCGAGCACTTAACCTTCCCCACTCCTTCCACCACCACTCCCCCTCTGCTACAAAAACAACCACATTTAAATAACGTTAACCCATCTTAGGATTATAAGTGTCGATTGGGGAGTGAACCCGTACTAGTTCATTATCTTTTGGGGAACGTATAATATGAGCATTAGTAAGAGAATCTAGATATCCAATCCAATTCTCATGAAAAAAATGATGAATCTATAAAGTTTCAATAGATAACCAAGTTTGTTGTCTAATAGTAATGAGCATTGGGTTCCTAATATGGGCTAGTTGCGAAATGACTTTATCTCTGAGCTAAACAATGAGTTATTATGGAAATATATGGGAAATCACACTTCCAAGCCTGAAGTGTCCTAAACCAATCTCACTTTTTGTCCATTTCTAATCTTCCATGCCAACCTAGTGGCAATGAGGTCAAATGAATTAAGTACAACATGACAAATGAGGGAGATATTGGTGTGTTGCTTGTCCCTTGTCCTTATATATTCTTCCAGAGAATATGGATGAATATATTTCGGACGAACCACAAGAGTCCAAAGGATTTGTGTGGATAAAATCCTCCATTCAAATTTTGTATCTAAGGCTAAAGAGAACTTAAAAATAATTTTAAGGCCCCATCTCCTAAGCATCTTTGGCATAACAATATGTTGCCAATTTACCCAAGTGAGGACAAAGTGTTCTTGGGATCTAACCCATAGGAATTTGAAGTAGATTCTTCTTGCTTTATCTAACACTCCCCTTATGATCCAAGCAATAGACATTCAGAAAATGAGGATGGCCTTTAGTACAAATTTGACTAGGACAAGCCTCCCAACCCTAAACAACAACCTGAGACTCCATCCTTCTAATATTTTTTCCAGCTTTTCAATTAACCATGACCAATATTCCTTCTTGTATCCATTTGGCTTCAAGTGAAAACCCATATATCTTAAACCCACCTCCATCAATAACATTTGGAAAGGAAAAAAATTTATAATATTTTGCAGTTCATAATCGTCCGAGTTTTGAACTGAGATAGAAGATTTCATGTTGTTTACTATCATTCCCATGGCTTTCCCAAATAGGTCAATGATCTCATATAATTTAGCGACATCATAAACAAAACCAATACAAAAAGAAGAATGTAATCAATAAATAATAGTTGTGTATTGCAAATGTATTTACAATAACTACTCCCTGGGATTCACCTCTACACTTAGCATCATCCAACAACCGACTAAGACCTTCAACAACCAAAAGAAACAAAAGGGAATATAGGGAGCAACCTTGTCTCAAACCTCTCTCAACCAATGTTTTTAAAACCAGAACCGGTGACCGGACCGGTCCACCTAATGAACCGGTTTACCGACCGGAACCGGTCTAATCGGGACTGGTTTGGTCTAAACGAACCGGTTTTAAAAAAATACATTAAATAATTAATTTTTAATGAAACAAAACTATTTTTAAGATGTAAAACCATGATTCCAAGCCATTAGAGACAAAATATGCAAAGTTTGCTCATTTATATACCGTGTAAAGGTGAATATATCAAAATGGCACTGAGTACAATACATATCATCGACAAAATAGCAAAATACATAAGAAATGAGGCTCTAAATGGCCTATAAAGTCCAAAAACAATGCTGCAAGCTATGAGGCCATTGGCCTACTACAAGTCTACAGTGTACACATGATCAATCATCAAGTTCATCACCACTACTAGACACAGGATCATCATCAAGAGCTACATAGACATCATCTGGTTCAGAGTCTGAGGGTGCCTCAGCCTAATCTACAACCTCATTATCAATGCCACCAATGACAATAGAAGTGGACCTAATGGAAGCACGAGTTTGTCAACCTACATGACTAGTGCCTTCCATTGGTTCTTTGCCTTTCCTTGATGCCGCTATTTATCCTAGTTCTGATGCCACCACATAATCTGCATCATCCCCCGCTAAAGCCATGTCGATATCAAAATCAACCTCAAACACAGGTTCTTCAGTCTCCTCCACCCATTCCGATGTTGGATCAATATTGTCCAACACAATGGGATCTAGATCAGGAGTTTTGCTCATCATTTGGAGCTCCGATTGCATTTTTTGTTTACCCCCAAACCATGAAATCCTAAAAACCATTAAGTCTGCTGAATTTTGAGTGAAATCTAAAATTCTAGTTTCTCCATATGAAATCCAATGAGGTTGAAACCACTCTCAAACATCCTGAGTCATTTCATGGTAATATTAAAAATTTAAGTAAAAGAATGAAAATGAAAATTAAAGGAAATGTCACACTAACCGGTTTAGGACAAAACCGGCCGGTTTGACACAAACCGGCCAGTTCCGTCCTAAACCGGCCGGTTTTCACCGGTTAGGGTAAAAAAATGGCAAAATGGCCTTTCCAACCAGGTTTTTTGGCTGGTTTAGACCGGCGGCCTTGCTAACCGGCCGGTTAGACCGGTAACCGATTTTTAAAAACGGTTTTGAAAACACTGCTCTCAACATGGAAAAATGAGAGAGGTTGACCCATTTATCAAGATTCCAATTTAAGACTAAATGAATGTAACCCACAACCTAATTAATAAAAGCGTAGTCTAAAGAGCTCACAAATTAGCCTAGAAATTAATAGAAATTTCGGCAAGATTATGACAAAATCTGGCAATTTCTTTTGAATATATGGGTTAAACTATCAAACTTTAGGATTTTAGGTGCCCTAGGAGTTCTTGATGATTCTAAATCCATTTCCACCATCAAAAAAACAATTCAAACACTCTAGCATCTGATTTTTTAAATTCTTTTTTACCGTATTCCAACAAGAATTCTGTCATCCGGGCAAATTGTAGCATCGATAGACAATGTCGTTAATAAAATCAATACAATACAACCAACTTACACGGTCATCGGATTTTGAGAGATCAATTTTAATTACAAATTCTTTTAATTTAAGGGTCTTTATACTATGGAGATCTTCTTGAGCCATCCCAATGGCTTCCTGGATCTACCTCCCTTCAATAAAACCAAGTTGTTCCTTTGATATAGAATTTGATAGAAAAGACTTTAGCCTTTTGGCAATGACCTTTGAAATTACCTTGTAGATGTAGTTGCAAATTGGAATAGGGAAGAAGTCTTCGATCTTAGGGATAAGGGTGATGAAGGTTGAATTGAAAGCTGCCAACACCCTCCCTTCCCTCCTGAATTAATTTACCAAACCCAAAATATCCTTACCAATAATCTCATCAAAACCCTAAAAAAAATCAATTCCCCACCCATTTGGGCCAGGGTTTTTATCTTTCTGAAAGTTGGCTAACATAGCTTTCAAATTCTCTTATGAAACCTCTTCCATCAAATTTATATTTTTATACACATCCACGAACCTGGGAAATAATTGAACAACCTTAATAAATTCGACAATGCTAGCCCCTTCCGACTCCTTGAACAAATTCTAAAAATGATTGTGGCCTAAAGAAGCCAGGCCTTTAAAGTTAGAAACCCCGCTATCTTCCCCATCAAAAAGGCTCTAGATTGTGTTAGCCATCTTCCTTTAATTAGCAAAGGCATGGAAGCATTTTGTATTATGATCCCCATTTTCTAGCCAAATGGATCTACTTTTTAGCTCCAAAAAGCTTCTGGAGCCTCTAAAATGGCCTTCATGGCAGATTTCAGATGGACTCAAGTGTTGCAAATGACAACAAGAAAATCTCGATTTTAGTTTTCCCCTGAATTAAATTAGGATAAAATTGTAATTCCACATCACAAGACAACTTGAATGAGTTAACTGAGTTAGTATCACTCAGTTAGCTTAGTTAATTCGAGTTGTGGGCCTAACTTGAGTTGTGTATAGTGATTCCTAAATTTTAGGAGCCTAGGTTAAGTTAATTTCAGTTGTAAAAATTTAATTCAATTAAATTAAGTTAAAGTCAGTTGAACTACTTCCAACTTTTGGAGGAACTAGTAGGAGCTCTAGCAGTGGGGTGCAGCTTCAATGTTCAACCAGTTAACTGATAAATCAACCATATTAACTCATGCATGCTTGAAATTCGAGTTACCCAGTTGAGATGGGAGTTCAAGGGTAGTGTACTGTCAGTTGTATAATTATTCAAGTTGTATAGGTGGTGCATGCAGTCAGAGAAGAGCCTATAAGAATATTTCCTATTTAATAGGGGACTAATTCCTTCAGAAAGAGTGAAAGGAAATAGGAGCTTGGAAGGCAGTAAAATTAACTAGTATTGGCCAAAGTCAGCTTGTGAGGCAGTGAGATAGATTATATTTGTGCAGAGATTGTTCAAGTTGAACAAGCATTATATTTCTTCTTTATTTTTTGATCTAATGCAATATACAGATAGGAAGGGGTTTTGAGCGACAAGCTTTCCCCTTAGATATATCTCTCAGCATATGTGATTGAATCTTGGCTCATCTTTATGTTGTGATTTCTTGATCATTTAATTGTTTCTATTGATAAGTAGAGTAGATTCAAGTCTTTTATTTTAGAAAATTACATAAGCAATTTGAATCTACAAGGAATTTCTACATGGTATCAGAGCTAGAATCACTATATAGCAGGTTTCACAATAGAGAAAAGATTGTGAACTTATTATTGCAGGAGGATCAAACTTGCAGTATCATTTCTTCAGAGTTAGCGGGATGGCTTTTTGTGGACTAAGACTTAAGTATTCCCTTGAGGGAAGCTCAAATTATGTTGCTTGGAAGGAATGCATGGAGGTAGTGTTGGAAGATAATGGGTTGAAGTAATTCATTAATAATGATATCCAAAACTCAGCAACAGCTGATGCTCAGAATCTAGCAAATTGGAAGAAGTGTGTAGCTAGAGCCAGGAGGATCACCCTGGAGGGCGTGAGAGACCACATAGTATTGAAACTACAAGGAAAAGAGACTCCCTTTGCTATGTGGAGGACTCTTAGTGAGCTATTCGAAAATAGCAATGAAGCCAAGAAATTTGAACTGATGGAAAATTTGAGTATTGAAGACAAAACGTGTGAGGTAGTCTTCATAGATGGGAAGGCCTACCTCAAGCATCCTGCTTCATGTCAAACTAAGAAATTTGGTGTTAGGATAGAGAACCTCTACACATTACAGTTCCATTCATATGGACACATCTGAGATTTACTAAATGCTCGGGGTATAAATATGGGATTATTATCCTTTTTTCGTTCTTGGGTATTCTATTCTTCCAATATTTAAAGTTATTTTCTTTCACCTTTATCAATATAACGATATACTTTGAACTCATCAAGAGGAATATGCATGCACAAATTTGAGGAGAAAGGCAAGGATTAGAGATGTTGTGGTTGAGAGGAAGCATGATTTAGCTCTCATGAGGAAGCCTCAATCAATTGGCGATTGGGCTGACCAGGAGGATGATGATGAAGAGGACTAGTTAGAGACCTCTAGTAGGAGGAGAGTTGAAACCAAGTGGGCAGAGGGAGCACATGCAGCTATACCTCCAGGAGTGAGGTGGAGTGATGTATATCCTTAGTCCAAGAGTTGCAGAAATTTGGGCAGGGTCCATAGAGGTGTGTTTATCTCATGGATCATCACCTTGCTATGGGGGCCCATAGTATTTAGTAGCATCAGGATCAGTGTTAGTCAAATACTAAGGAGTGCAGAGGAGTGTTGATAGCAAAGCAAGAGGCTCAGTAGCAGAGTCAGCAGCAACACAATTTTCCAAGTAGATAGTTACAGACATAGTTGATTCAGTTTGTTTTTTTTTTATGCTTTTCAATTGCAGATGTTGTAGTAGCAACAACAACAATGAGAAGTGTTTCATGTAGTACATTCCAAGGGTTCTGGATCGAGGTAGATATGAATCCCTTTATTGTTGAGAGGGAGTGTTGAAAATGGAAACAAGAAAATAATAATTTAATTTTCCCTTGAATTAAATTAGGAGAAAATTCTAATTCCACATCACAAGACAACATGAATGAGTTAACTGAGTTAGTATTAGTTAGTTAGCTTAGTTAAATCAAGTTGTGGGCCTAACTTGAGTTGTGTACAGTGGTTCCTAAATTTTAGGTGCCTAGGCTGAGTTAATTTCAGTTGTATCAATTTAATTCAGATAAATTGAATTAAAGTTTGTTAAACTAGTTCCAATTGTTGGAGGAACTAGTAGGAGGTCTAGCAGTGGGGTACAACTTCAATGTTCAACCAGTTGACTGATAAATCAGCCTTAATTAACTTATGCATGCATGAAATTTGAATTACCCAGTTGATATTGAAGTTCAAGGGCAGTGTACTATCAGTTGTGTAATTATCCAAGTTGTACAAGTGGTGAATGTAGTCAAAGAAGGGCCTGTAGGGATTGCACAATTTTGGATGAGGAATTTCCTATTTAATAGGGGGTTAATTCCTTGAGAAACAACTCAATGAAATAAGAGCTTGACAGGCAACGAAATTGGCTAAGTATTGGCCAGAGTCGACTTGTGAGGCAGTGAAATAGATTATACTTGTGCAAATATTGTTTAGGTTGAACAAACATTGTATTTCTTCTCTATTTTATGATCTAATGCAATATACAGATAGGAAGGGGTTTTGAGCAGAAAGCTTTCCCCTTAGATAAATATCTGAGCATATGTGATTGAATTTTCTCTCATGTTTATGTTGTGATTTCTCGATCATTTAATTGTTTCCGTCGATGAGTATAATAGATTCAAGTATTTTTATTTTAGCAAATTACATAAGAAGTTTGAATCTACAAGGAATTTCTACAAAGAGATTCTCTAGATTATGCATTCAAATAGCCCCCATCCTTAGATTTAGTAACAACTAGAATATCAAGTTTGATATCGACAAGTTCTTCGTCCTCTTTTTTGCATTTTTTCATAGCCCAATTAGCTTCCAAACCCTTCACCCATTTAAGATTCACCTCAAATCATTGGGTAGCCGAAGAAACATTTTATAGATTAAAAGGAATGCATCCATCCTTGAACAAATTTGCAAATTCATCATCTTTAATCCATGTTGAATTGAATTTGAACAGACTACCTGGATTTGGACCATGAATTCAGAAAGTATATGTGAATTGGCCCTAAGCCCCCAAGACTCTACAACTAGGGATAAATTTAAATCCCCCCTATAACCAAATTTTCCTCTGCCATCACCTTCAACCCAAAAAAGGAGTTCTGAAAATTTTCTCTGTTATCACAAGGCCCATACAGATTTATGCAAGTAAGAGTTGCACCCAACTCCGAGGATAGAAACTCAAACCCTATCCTGGAATAAATGTTTTAGATATTTTGAACAAATATTTACGAGTCTCCCAGCCTACAAAAGGACCCCTTGAGTGACCTTGAACATCTAATGCAATGAAATACCACCCCCAACAAGGATTCTAGAAGTTTTGTGATTGTCTCACCATCTCCCAAATTTTCCTGGAGAAAAATGATATTTGGTCGCTCAACCTTAACCAAACGTTTGAGAGCCATTTTTTTGGAGGAACTTGCCAAACCTTTGCAGTTGAAGGACAAAAATTTCATTGGGAAATCACCCCCTAGGTGTTCAAAGCTTTAACCACTCCTATGATAGATAATTTATTTCTCCCGCCATTTCTACTCTATCTTTCTCTTTGGATTTGGACAAAGAGGATTTCCTCCCACAAGTCTCAATAAATGAAATCATAATTTAACCAAGACCACGAGTCTGGAAATTGGTAGAAAGGGAAATCTTCCTAAAACACAAGTTATAAAGGATTTCCCCAACATCTTGTTCCCTAGAATAAACAAAAGAAAAAGATATTATTAGGGAAGATAGAACCATAGACGGGGAGGGGACATGGCAATGGACCTGGGAAGAACGACTCTATGAGTATCCATGACATCAAACCCCAGACTCTGAGAAGCATGATCCCCTTTATTCCCCAGACCCGAAAAAGAAATTGCAAGCATAGTTACGTTAGGGAGGAAGAAGGAGAACCTAGAGAGAGAAAAGTTGGAGAATCCAAACCATTGGTCGCCTGAGGGGAGTGCGTACCACTAGCAGGAGAATCCTGCGACAATGACCCCGCTTCCAACTGACTAGGTCCAAATGGGTCCGCCATCCTAATATTACCTTCCTTAGGAGCCACATCACCAACCACTAGATCTTCCCCTAGTTCATATTATGGATCCAAGCTTAACTTTTTCCTGTTTTTGTCACCAACCAAACATTTTTTAAAAGATTTGCAATGGCTTACAACATGGCCATATTTGTGGCATCTCCTGTGCTGAAATGGTACTCCTTCTTAGTCAAGAACTTGGAGTCTCTCAACTCCTTAGTTGATGTTGATGTGTAAACCCTTGTTGAGATCCAAGCTGATAAGAATTATTGCCAAAGAATGCCTTTAGTCTGTTTGAATGAGTTGTCCACATTCAAGAAAGTTTGACTACTATCCCCAAGATCTCAAAAACTTTTCGCATTCCACATGTGACAAGGGAAACTTGACAATCTTACCCATATGGGAATGATCCGGATTTAAACAGGAACACAACAAATTACAGATATAACCATACATATAGAGATGCAACGGAAATAATACTTCATTTCATTACTGTAAAATACTGAAATATGCTTACAAACAGAAATGGAAATAAACTAGCTAGGGTGATGGTAGCTTATCTCTGAGAAGAGATGTGGTGGCTACATGCCTCTGAACTGTGTTACAATGAGGCTCAAAGGCCTATTTATTGTTGAGAAACAATGGAAAACCCTAAACATCCAAAAACCTAACCCTAGAAGATGAAACGCCAAATTGTGGGCCCCGTTTGGGTAAATTGGTACATCAACTTCCCGGGGTCATAACTTTGGCATACGATCTCTGTTTGACGCACACAATATCTCGTTAGAAAGATCTATCTGAGAACTACAACTTTGGGAAGACTCATGTTGCTACCAGTTTTGACATCTTGATAAGTTCTTTCGAGAACTGCCTACTTTTACTCCCTACCCATCTTACCGATAATTCCATACCCATTTCATTAGGAAGATCCAAGCTATTTTCCCACATCTTTTGGGTTTTTGGGGGGGAAGTTATTGATGGCCCGCATCCATGACCCACGTATTGATGAAAATTGCTCGATGAACTGCAACCAAGAAATTTTTTTAATGGTTGTTATAAATAATAATAATAAATAATAAATAAATAAAAAGAGTAGCTCGTGCAAAGGCGCCATTTATGTTGAACAAATATCAACGCTTGTACTTGAAAAATTGAAAGAGTGACTTTGCACCATTTAACTAATAAATAATCTATCAAAGTTATCAAGACTTGAAAAACTGCTAAAAATAGTAAATTGTGTTACAATTAAGGAAATTGAAAAGCTGAAAGAAACAATGGTGGGGGTCCAAGTGGACTTGGTGGGTGGCCACCAATATCCACCTGGATCATTCCTCCCCCCTTAGGAAGCGATGGTCCCCATTGTATTGAGTTCCTCCATGAGATGAGGAAAATTCTATTGAACTTGGTCCCTGGTGAGCCACTTGCCCTGGTGAAGGAGTTGGCCTACTTTGACAATTTGATATAGCTGGATATTCTGTTGGCGAGTGTGCTTGATCTGTGTGTCCATGATCTGATCAACTGTAGCTTGTTCCATGCAATCTGGATTTAACTCTGTGGGTGTGAGTTGTTCTGCAATGTCAGATGTGTCTCGTAATGGTGGAAAGTATGGCCGAAGGCGGTCCACATTGAACATTGGGCGTAGGCCAAGGAATGGGGGAATGTTGAGCTCAAATGAATTTTATCCCACAACCTTGGTAATGGTGTAAGGACCATATCGGAGTGGTATGAGATTCTACTAGGCTCTGGTAAGGCATTCCTTTTGGAAATGCAACCAGACTTTGTCGCCCACTTGAAACTTGTGTGGCACCGGATGTTGATCTTGTCGTTACTTGTACTTGGCATTTGATTTATCCATAATGTCATGGACCTGCTAGCTAATATGTTGGATGTGCTCAATGAAGCTATTTTCTTTATATGTTTTGGATTGGACATGAGTTGAATCTACATGAGTAGTTGCAAATGGCATGGCCACATCAATGGGACATAATGGCTGGAATCCCAAGCCCACCTGAAAAGGGTTGTGACCAGTCAAGCTGTGGAGAGCGCAGTTGTAGCTGTGCTAAACATAGGGGAGGCTCTCATCCCATGTGCGTGGATGCTTTAAGTTGTACATGCACAGAATGTGTACGATCATCCTGTTCACAACCTCTGTCTGGCCATCAGTTTGAGGATGGAAGGTTGTGGACTTAGTAAGTTTGGTGTCCAGCATCGACCAGAGACTGGACCAAAATGTACTAAGGAACCTATTGTCCCGATCTAAGATGATAGAGTGTGGGATCCCAAAGTGTACCCACACTCGTTCAAAGAAGAGTTTAGCAGTGGCTTATGTTTTGATATTCTTCTTGCAAGCCACCATAATGGCCATCTTCGAGAACCTATCAATGACCACAAAAACACAGTCGTTTCCAAGTTTAGTAGAAGGAAGGTCCGACATGTAATCCATGGAGATGGATTCCCAAGGTCGAGTAGGAGTAGGAAGCGGGGTATAGAGGCATTGCTTCTTGATGGTTGGTTTGGAAATGGCATAGGCAGTGCATGATCTGATGTACTTCCCGACATCTTGTCAAAGATTCGGCCAATAGAAATACTTCTGTAGTGCTGCCACTGTTTTCTCGACTCCAAAATGCCCAGCAGCCCAACTGTAGTGTGCTTCCCAAATCATCTTGGCACGCTCGCTTGAAGGAACACAAAGGTGACCTAGGTGGCATAACAAGGCATCTTGGAGGTGAAAATCTGGAACATGCTGACCTTCCAAGAGTGTCTGGTATGTGTGGCTGAATTTTGAGTCGCTTTTGTAGAGAAGTGGTCAATTAGAAGTCTCGTGCCCACAAGAGTGGGGCACGGTGGTTAATGCCATGATCGATGATCGACTGAGGCAATCTGCAACATTATTCGTGTTGGCCTTCTTACACTTGATATTCAAATGGAACTATTGTAGGAATGTGGATCACTTCTGATGGCGATCATTCTACAATTTCCCTTGGGTCTGTATGAATTGCAGGGGTCAATGGTCTATGTGGATGATCGTTTCCTTCCCCAAAATGTAATGCTTCCATTGTCGGCAGGCCTACACAATGGAATACATCTCTTTGTCATAAGTGGGATACTTCTGGACTATGTTTGAAAGTGTCTCACTGTGATATGCCACTGGATGCTCATGTTGAGTAAGGACTGCCCCAATAGCATAGTCAGAGGCATTTGTCTCGACCTCAAATGGTTGTTGCAAGTCTGGTAATGCGAGCACTGATGCCGAGAAAAGGCGATCTTTCAACTTTGTGAATGCCTTCTATTGAGATTTAGACCAAAATAAGTTTGCTTTCGCTCCTCCATCGGTGACTTGACTCAAGGGCCAAGTGATATGAGAAAAGCCCAACTCGAACCTGTAGTAGAAGTTGGCAAGACCTAGAAAGTTGTGGAGCTCTGTTAGAGTGGTTGGAGACGGCCAATCCCGAATGACTTGGATCTTGGCTAGATCCACATGCACCCCCCGTTCATTAATAATGTATCCCAGATACTGAACCTGGGTCATGCCAAAAGTGCATTTCTCCAAATTGGCACATAACTTGTGTTGCCACAATGTTTGGAGAACCTGTCGGATGTGGTGGAGGTGCTCTTCCCAACTCTGGCTAAAGATCAGGATGTCATCCGAGTATACCACTACAAATGAGTTGGTGAATGGTTGCAACATGTCATCGATTAGCCTCATGAAGGTTACAGGAGCATTCATCAATCTGAAAGGCATAACCAACCATTCGAAAGGCCCTCCTTGGCTTTGAAGGCAGTGTTGCACACATCAGAGGGTTCGATTAGTACCTGGTGATATCCTGACTTCAAATCAATCTTGCTGAAATATTTTGCCCCCTTAATTTAGTCCAAGAGGTCATCAATCCGTGGGATCGGATACCTATTACAGACAGTGATCTTGTTCAGCGCCCGATAGTCAATACAGAGTCTGCAAGTCCCATCCTTCTTCTGTACCAACGCGATCGAGTTCCCACGGGGTGATAAACTCAGATGAACGTGACCTTTCTACAACAACTCCTGAATCTACCTCTTGATTTCATCGTTCTCCAGAATTAAGCACCGATAGATTGGTCCATTGGGCAGCAGTGCACTTAGGGTCAGATCGATGGAGTGCTTGACCTGACAATGTAGAGGAACCCCTGCAAGGGAGTTAAAAATGTCCTCGTACTCGTCCATGACCTTGTCCATCTGTAGTTGTCGTGCGAAGGGGCCCTGTCTAGAGGTCGTGGCCGCTGTCTTATTCTTTCCTTGAGGGTGTATCATCAAGAAAACAAATTTCCCAATTTTGGAAATGAGCTTACTGCATTGTTTTGCAGTAACCAAAGAGATGGCGGTAGGCAGTGCTACCTCCAGTATCTTGTACAAGTTATTTCCCAAAGTAACAATAACAACACGAGGCCTTGATTCATACACAACATGTCGCTTCCACAAGTATGGTTGTCCTAATAATACATCACAAACATCAAGGGGACCAATGTCACACAATAACTCATCCGTGAAGGGCTTGATGTTGTATGGAAGGTGACACTGTTGGCTTACGCGAAGATCTCATCCTTGGTGAAGCCACCCGATGGTGTACGGTTGTGGATGTGTTGTGGTCGGTAAGACTAGCCGCTTCATGACCTCTACCAAAATTAGGTTCTTTTTCGCTCCTACTGTCGACAATGAACTGAAGTGAGGAGCCCTTTACCCACATCTAGGAGTGGAAGAGATGCTCATCCTCCTCTAGATCTTCGAGTTCCTCCTTCTAGATCTTTGTGGTGGAAATGGCGGCATTGGGCTCTGCATCGATAATCTGCTTCCCTTTGTCATTCCCCTTGTTGGGTTCTAACTTAGAGTCGAAACATGCATCTGTTTCTGAAACCTTTAGCTCAACCACCAGTGACTTCTTGGCCCGACACTCACTGGTGTTGTGAGTGGAGCTCTTATGGAACTCATACCACTTTCCCGTGTCCTTTTTCGGCTTTGCGGCACTATTCTTTGCTTGCAACTTTGGCAGGTTATCTTGGGCTGTCCCGCCTTGGCTTTGTCCTTTTTTCTGCGGTTTGGGGGAACCTTTCCCTTGCTTCAGATTCACAAATCCAAAGTCTCGCTTCTTCTATTTAAACTTTTGCTCAATCTTGACAACATATTGGTATGTCTTGCTGAGCGAGGAGATGTTCAGGAATTCTATTTCTTCCTGGATGTACTTATGCAAGTAGTCACGGTATTTGAGTACCAAATGCTGCTCTGAATCCTTGATACCCAAATTTGTGCGAAGGGTATGGAAAATATTGGTAAACTCCGGCACGTCTTGGTCCCTTGCTTGCCGCAGCATGGTCCACTTTATGTATTGATCCTCATAGCTTCCGACAAGGTAGTACTACTCCTTGATGGCAGTCTGGAATGAATTCCAAGTGGGTGTGGCAAAAAATAGTGAGGTCGTACTTTCATCCTTCTGCTCGCAATAGGTTTCCCACCAGTCCTTGACATGGGGGGCGGCTTTGAGAAGAGCGAAAGTAATATTTTCCTGGCCAAAAAAATAATGAACAGAAAAATACCCTTCTAGCATATTTAACCATTTATCTACGACATCTGCATCTATCTGACCCTCAAATATGGGAATGCCAAAGTTAACTTGTACCTTAAAGGGTGTGGCACTTCCAGAGTAGCTGTTGGAAGTAGATGTGTCGCCCCTAGGTAGCCGCTGAAGGATCTGGGCAAATTTGTTCATCATCACATTTCTTTATCGCTCGAGGGCCTCTTTGAGCAAGATTTTTATAGGATCTCCTGCCCCCTTGTCTTTCTTTTCATCTGCCATGGGAGGCCGTCGAGACTTGTGAGGTTGTTCTTATAAAGGTTTGACCAGTTCAAGTCCTAACTCCTTATATCCCAACCTCGTTGGGGACATGCAAATAGAGACAGAGAAAGAGCAGACTGCTCTAATACCACTAATCTAGATTGAAACAGGTTCACAACAAATTACAGATATAACCATACATATAGAGATGCAACAGAAATAATACCTCATTTCATTACTGCAAAATACTAAAATATGCTTACAAACGGAAATGGAAATAAACTAGCTAGGGCAATGGTAGCTTATCTCTGAGAAGAGATGTGGTGGCTACATGATCTAGGTGGATCTTTAGATTCAATGGCATGGAAACTCAAAAATCAAAGTGATCAGAATAAAGTCAACTCAAGACCAGAATGTAGATCTCGTCTTCCTGATTCCAATGGCGTAAACAGTACTTCAATCTAAGTTTGAATGATGAAGTTAGTGCAAAAAGAAGGGTTCTTCAATCCTTAAGAAAAAGAGGAATTTCCTTTAAAAATGGGTCTTAAAGCCTTAAAGGCAAATCGCAACCGGAGGTCGCATGAGGGCGGACTTAAGGTTTGGGTCGTGGAACCCCCAATCACCAATCTTCGATCAGATCAGATCGGCGAATCAAAAGCCATCACAATCGACGGTCATATATATATAAATATGTGGATATTGATGAATGGACAATGTAATTGACGATTAATCGGATTGGCGGAACCTCTAACAGACACCCGGGGCGATATATGTGCGGGATGCCGATGTGATCGACCGATGCCGATATCGGTGAGCGGCGATTAGTGGTCAGATCTTGCCCGTAAACAGGACCTATGGACTAGCAAAATGCCGATTGCAACTTCAGCATGGACCTGATACATGTTATATGCCCAATTTAATAATATTTGAAATCTAGGTGAACTGTTTTTGGCAAATTTCTTAGTGTATTCGGGATTTTTGAAGTGTTATCGTTTTAAACAATAAGAGGCCATTTTCAAGGAACGGTTGCGCCCGCCGATACTTCCACTCTACCAACCTCTCTTATTAACCAGGCAAGCCCCGATTTAAAGGGGATCTTGTCCGAAAATCCTTTATAAAAAAGGGATCAATGGAAGAGCACGGGAGGAGGCAATTGTAATGGTTGCAGCACGCTGTTTTGCAGAGGCCGAGAGCATCTGTTGCACTGTTTTGAATAGTTACACAATTACAGTCCCTTCTACAGCTGTGGGAAGCTTTGGTGTTGCACACCACTCCATCTCAGGCATTCGTTTCATAGCCATCAGGCTAATTGGAGGTATAAGCCTCTTTATGGATAGATTGGTGAATGTAATTATGTTTATTCATGCCATTTAATAAGAAAGGCCTCCCCATTGTTGAGCTAGGCCCGGAGATGTAGTCCAAATTGGACGAAATCCATTATCAAGCCTTGGTGTTCTCTTTTGTGCCTTTGATGTGTTTTCTTCTTCTTTTCATATGTGCACATTTATGTGTTAAGCTGCAATTTTATATGCAATTCTTTTCTATACATCTATAAGCGAAAACATCTTGGATCACTACATGCCTCTGAATTGTGTTACAATGAGGCTTGAAGGCCTATTTATTGTTGAGAAATAATGGAAAACGCTAAACACCCAAAAACCTAATCCTAGAAGATGAAACGCCAAATTGTGGGCCCCATTTGGGTAAATTGGTACATCAACTTCCTGGGGTCGTAACTTTGGCATACGATCTTACTTTGACGCACACAATATCTCGTTAGAAAGATCTATCTGAGAACTACAACTTAAGGAAGAGAAAAATTGGTCCATGGAGCCATGTTGCTCCCATTTTTCCCAAAAAAACGTTGTTTACGGCCTCAAAACGGCTCTGGAAGTTCAGGACCTGAAAAAACTGCTAAAAATAGTAAACTATGCTACAATTAAGGAAACTGAAAAGCTGAAAGAAACAATGGTGGGGGTCCAAGTGGACTTGGCGGTCGGCCACCAATATCCACTTGGATCAGGGAACCACATCAATCTACTCTCAACTTGCATCGAAAAGGAGGGTCCAAAATTTAAACGTTATGGGGGTCAAATTGATGGACCATACAAAGTTGGAAATTTTAATTGCATCCTCATGTGAGTTAATGTTTATTTAAATCCAATCCTTTACTAGAGTAAAAATTTCGGGAGGAGTAGTTACCTTTAGGACTATCATGATTGTGAGCCACTACTGTAAAATATTAATGCTATTTTTTCCTTTGGATATCCCAACCAGGGACTTCTCTGCTAGGAGCTCTACTTGTTCCATTTCTACATCATCCCCCATATTAAGGTTATAAGTGGTTGGGGTTTTTTCACACTTTAGAACCTTCTTTTTATTTGTGATTTTCCTTAAACCAAACTTCCCTTTTGCATGCAAATGGGATACTTCCTCACTGCCACCTTCCTTTGATTTACCACCACATAATGCATGCCTTATTTCACCAGCATCTTCATCCACCAAGAAGGATCTCAGGAAACTGCTCATATCAGGTTGAAAACCATCACACCACTTGTTCTAATGTTGAAACCTGCCCCGAAACCAACGAATGGAAGCTCACATCAGTAGAAAAAGAAGGTAAGGTCCCCCTAGACACAGAAAATTTGAAGGGTTTCCCAACCCAAAACCTAGAAAACTGGTTGGATTCACCCCCTGTATAGGAGAGCCTAACCCACCAAAGAATGGGGGTTCCATAAAGTTATAAACCCTCTTTTTTTCAAAGTTGTTGGCCCATCGAAATCTTGAGATGTGGTCAAATCCAGGGTAACATTTGGTAAAAAAACTCGAGCTACCAGACCCAAAAACCCCACTTTTGGCTTAAAATGCTAGCAAACGTGTGACGCAAAACCTCCTACAACAATCGATCCCTTTTCAATGGACCCACCAAGTTGATTTGTAACTACCCTTGCATTTCGAAACTCCTCATCAGAAAGAAACAAATTCACATGATCCAGATTACTAGCGTAATCAATCATTTTTGGATCTCCCATCCTACTAAAACGCTAAAGTTTCGGTCCAAATCCCTGTAAAACCTAGACACTCAACCCACAAATTTCGCACTTGTGCACAATCATAGTTTATTTTTGTTTTTCTCTCTAGTAATCAAGTAACCATGAGTCATAAAAAGGGTATATTTAGACCCCCCAACAACGAACTCTAGTGCATCTATAGAATGTAATTTTGCATCATTATGGCAATGAATATATATAT
>APFE031457124.1:36758-61645 GCA_000404065.3 Pinus taeda
CCAATTGTTGTGGTGTTGCTCTAAAGAAGGTGTTGCTATTTGTATCCTCATAATGTGCTATCATTTCCTCCGTGAGAACTGACCACATAACAAGTTGTTTATGAGAACAAAGCCCTTTATACCATAAAAATTGATCCAGTTCTAAATATGAAGATGCAATACATACGTTTTGTAATAGTGGTACACCATGTAGATCAAAATATTGCTCCATCTGAAGTATCCAATTTACCACATCCTTGCCATCAAACTTCCTCATATCACTTTTTCTTTATTTCAGGAGCTTGATCTTGAAATGACAATAACTCTGTAATTTCGATTCTTCTAGATCTGAAATTGCAACCTGTTGTAGCCCTCTGTGTCCTCTTTCCAATGCCACCAATCTGATCAAATTTAGATTCTCAAAGAAAGAGTTATGCACAATCTCCCAAGATGACCTGATTATAGACCTTTCCAGAAGAGTGAACTTGTAGGAAGTGCCACGTGTCACTGCTTCGACCTTTGGCTTTGAAAAATATGTACATGAAACTACAGTAAGTCTTCTTTCTGTACCTTCTTACAAAACTTCAATTGGACTCTCAGAGAGAAATTTATGGTGATTTTCCCCAGGTCACCCGTTTGGAATGTAATTCAAAAGTCTACAAAAATACCAACTTCCTTAGATCATATCTCCGTAAATATAGCGCAAAAAGCTATGAAATTCGGACCTGAGGTTTCGTGCGATTTCTTCTCAAATGGGTTTTTTTGTAGCATTTGAAACGTTGCAGAAAATTTTTATAGTGCAAATGCCACGATGACCTGTTTAGAGCAATGAAACCCTAGAATCCAAAGCTCTGATACCAAATGTTATGAAACCAGCTCACAAAAAGATAGAAAAGATAGATGAACGTCTTAGAATTCAGCCTCTTCGAGGGGGAAACCTCCCTTACATTACATAAATGAGCAATTCTCGGATGATACAAATGAAAATACCTCCTTTCTATATATAGGAGTCTAAGGGGTCATATTATTATCAGAGCCGACATAACAATAATAATGTAAGGGCACAATAATAACAATAGTGGGTTTCTATGGGGCACAATAGTAACAATATGGGCACTACATGGGTACATCAATATAATAAGGGGGTTGTACTAATAACAATAAGGGGTTACACTAGTAGTATAGGGGCCTAACAAGGAGACATTCATGGCGCCTTTAATACCTTTATGTTGTGTTCATTATTTTCATTATTGTATTTCACTTTTTGCAAGTGTATTGATTTTCTTGTGTATGTGGTGCATTTGCTTTTATGCAATGTTATTTCCATTCTTATAAGCACCATAGAAACTAGTTGTGATGACACATAAGGCCTGCATATACAATACATGGTATCTTGCAAGACTTAGGATCCTTGGGTTGACATATTAAATATACAAATAATTGAAGTAATTCTCTTGAAATAGACATGGTGCTTAAAATAGCTATTACTTACATTGAATTATTGGTGCTCAGTGTCTTGCTAAAGATGACACCCTTGTTTATTGAGTTGAATCCTTGCACACAAATTTTTTATAGATGTGATTTCGATGGTAATGAAACCCTATTAGCTCAAGGGCACTATTTTTCTCATCACATTCAACTATTCAAAATATGTACAATTCAATATAGTAAAAGTGGATCACATCAAAATTAGGCAGATGTATGTGACTTCTTACGTAATGAAGTGATTTATAGCACACTAAGTAGTGTACTTAAATAATAAGAACAAAGAATTGAGAACAACATATGAAGAAACTTGACATAGAGGAAATCAATTAGACAACACTAAAATATTTTACTTGCAGAATAAGTAACCATTTATTGATATTCCAAAACGTGAGTGATGCTCACATGCCTCTCCAAGGGAAAACAGCCTTCAAATGGGTAGCAATCCAATATAATGATAATTCTTGACAAAGCATTGCATATCTTATACTTCTACACTAGTTTCCATCTACCCAAGGCCTAACCATCAATGGCCCCAACATTAATGACTAGTCCACATTTATTAATGAGTGCCAATTACTTTGTTGGGCTTATTCAAGGAGTACAATCATCATGCATTAATTAAATAACTCCTAATTACCCCTAAATAGAGGGTTAAGATAGGACCTTAACATGCACCCACCCTTCTATAGTTATGTTGTCCTCGAGGTTGGATATGTGGAAATTGTTTTGAAGTGACATATTAGGGTTATGTATCCTTCCATCATATGAAGGCTTCCTTGATAATGCATTGATGTAACAGGTGCTCTCCCTTGTGTAGTACAACCTCAAGATGTAACCAAATGGAATGCTCTTCATCGAGTTTGGGGAGGATGGTTTGAACTTGAAAATCCAGCCCAACCACTTTCTTCAAACAAGACACATGAAATATTAGTTGGATCTTGTAGTGGGCTAGGAGAGATAATCTACAAGCAACTTGTGCAATTTGCTTGTGGATTTTTTGTGAGCCTAGTGACTATCCTCCTTAAGATATGTTTGCTTATAAGGTTGGAGATTAAAAATTCCTAATCCCCTTCTTCAAAACGATACTTTGAGCAATGTTGATATGTTTATTGCTTCATTTAATTTTTAGCCAGTATCAAACTATTCTTAAATGTATGGAGAAATTTGGCTCTCGAGGTCTATGTCAATGTGCTTGTTAAGTGACATTTTGGTAGCACCATTGTAGGTGGTATTCTACCACTAGTTTGTAAGTGATATATATCAAACCAATTATCCCATTGCTTTAATACAAGACATCTCAAATAAGTTACTAAGCACTTATTAATTTGATCTATTTTACCATATGTTTGGGGGTAATAGGTCATGCTCATTTTCAATTGGATGGCTTATAGTTTAAATAATTCATGGCAACATTTTCTAGTTGAGGGAGGATCATGATCAATCACATTGAGTAAGGCATGCCATGTAATTTTAAACTATGGATGGCTTAAACATGTGTTGTAAGGAACAAAAGTGGGCATATTTAGAAATCTAGGCAACCACCACCATGCTGACATGTTTATTTCCTACTTTAGGTATCCCAATTATAGAATCAATTGAAACATCAACCCAAATTATTATAAGGATCAATAGGGACCACAATTCTTAATGTGGATTTATTGTTTCATCCTTGTTCTCTTAACACTTGTCACATCCTTCTATGAGGGCATGGATGCAATTCTTCATTCCATCCTAAAAGAATGAACACTTAACCCATTCATATGTTTTCTCAAAGCTAGAGTGACTTAACATAGTAGAGGAATGCAATTCATCTAAGACTAATGATTTGAAATCATAATTCTACACTGCATCATTTATATCTCAATGCATCATTTTGCCAGTTATACCTTGTGGGGAAGTTTAGATCCTTGTTTAGCCACTTTGGAAGTTGAATGATGTTATAAATAACCAACCATTTATAGTGTACCTTTGCTATCAAACCTAGCATTGATCAGGATAAAGCAAATAGGAACCCTTCCTCCTCATATTTTTGCGACAAGGAATCAACCACTATGTTCTCTTTGCTCTTCTTGTAGATGATGTCATAACAATATCCCAAGATCCTTGTGACCCACTTTTTCTCCCTTGGCTATAAAAAATGTTGTTCCAAAAAATACTTCTAACTACAATTATTTCTCTTGATTTGATAGTTCCATGTATTGATTGTGTGAAGAATGACCATCATTTTTATTTTCACATGAGACTTGCCAAGTTTTTATCACATGATTTTTATTGGTGAACACCAATGGGAAACTCTCTTGCAATAGCACCACCCCAATACATTTTCTATAGGCATCACTATAGAAAAACCTGTATATTCACAAGCTCATGTAATCTAATAAAACAAGAGACAAGAATCTACTTCTACTCTTTCTACTCTTTACAATGGAAGCCCATAAACATCGAGCAAACAATAATCAATAGAGGAAGAGAATCAAAGGCACATAACACAATAAATATCCAAGGAAAGCCACAACTCAAAACCCCATTATCTGTTTTGTATTAATTAGGAAATTCAAGATGAAATTACAATGTTTATTCTCTCTAGAACAATCCCAACACTCAGCAAATTCAATCTCCAACTCAAAAGCAAGCTCAAGGCAAAAGCTTAGCTAATTCAAAAGCTCTCCAAGTCCCTATTCCAATATGTAATTCCTATGAAGGATAACTTATATTTAAAGGGAAATAAAGCCTCTAAAAATAACGCAATCCCTCAAGGATCAGTTCCTGAATGCATGCACTATCAATGAAACTCAGAAAAATCTAAAACAAATAGTACAATTTCCCTGCACTCTAGTCTCAACTAGGTCTTTCTCAGATTCAACATGCATGAGTTTTTGATGGTGGAATCTTCAATTAACTAGAGTAGCACTAATTAGGTCACTAGTGTCCCAACTGACTGTTTACTCACTACTAGTTCCTGAAACTGATTGGAACTAATTTAACTAGACTTAACTCAATAAATTGAGTTAACTAATTACAACTCATCCATAACTCATCTTGAACTCCTCTAAGTTAGGGAGAACATATACATGTCTTCTAAAAGACTTCCAATTCGAATTTCCTAAATTAATTAAGTTAATTAAACTTAATTAATTATTTTCAAGTTGCTATGAGAGAAAAAATATTCTATTTTAATTCACGGTTTAATTCAAGGACAAATTAAACTAGAATTTCTTGTTGCCATTTCTCAACACTCCCTCTCAACAAGAAAGGGATTATCCACTACCCTGATCCTATCTCTGTGAAACTCGAATTTACATCTTGGCAATGCCTTTGTCAAGATGTCAGCATCTTGCTCCTCCGTGGGAATGTAATATAACAACATGATTAGCCTCAATACACAATCTCTAAGATGATGATACCATATATCTATATGCTTGGATTGATCATGAAAAACTTTATTTTCAGAGAGTTTAATACAACTCTGATTATCAAAATAAATCACTTTTGGATCCATCTGGTGACCAAACAAACCAACCAGGATCTTCCTCATCTATATAGCCTCACATGTTGCTTGACTTGCAACCATGTACTATGCCTCTACCGAACTGAGTGCAACCGATCTTTGTTTCCTGTTGCACTAAGAAACTGTAATTGATCCAATACTAAATATCCCTCCTAATATGCTCTTCTTGTCAGATGGACTCCCCACCCAATCTGCATTAGTGAAGCCTTGAAGCTTCACTCCCTCTGTCCGTCTGTACCACAATCCAAACAGAGTAATGCCTCTGAGGTATCTTAGTACATGCTTTTTCACCTTCCAATACAGCTTGGTATGCCTAACCATCACTTGACTAAGTTGGTTAACTACATAGCACATATCTGGTCATGTGTTCACCAAGTACATGAGTGAACCCACAAGTTTCCTGCAAACAGTAGCTTCCACTACTTCCCCTGAAGTAGCATCCTCCTTCCTCTAGTTACCAGCTAGAGGAGTCTCCATTGGTTTATTGCTCTCCATGCGGAATCTCCTGAGTATCTCATTGGCATACTTGCCTTGAGAAACAAACAACTCCCCATCTCCCTGCCGTACCTACATGCCAAGAAAGTAATGCATGAGCCCCATGTCCTTCATCTAAAACTCTCTTGCAAGGTCCTCCTTGCAAGATTTGATGAGCTTCTCATCACATGTCAGTATGAGATCATCTACATAAATTACAATGATCAAAAGCTTACCTTCCACCACTATGTGATACATGTTCGCATCTGCTTCACTCTTTGTGAAGCCCAACCCAACAAAGTAGCTATCTATCCTAGTGTACCAAGCAAGGGGTGCTTGCTTCAGCCCATACAACACTCTCTTGAGTCGGCACACATGCGGCTCACGGTCCAAGGTTTCAAAACCTTCGGGCTACTCTATGTACACCTCTTCTTCAATCATGCTAATGAGGAAGGCAGTCTTCACATCCATCTGATGGATACACCAACCCATCTGTGCAAATAGTGCGCTTTCTTCCCTCTTTGGAAGACTTTGCCTGAGTGGATGTATCCACTCCTGGAACCTTTGCATGTGGCTGCTCCACATCAATTTGAGGCTCATCAACCTTAGGAACTAAAAGTTCCTCCTTCGCATGTAGCTCAAGCTCTCTCTCAAGGGATACTCGCATGGCCTTCTCCTCATCAAACTTGACATCCCTGTGAACCACAATCATCTGATTGGTTTGGATTTACACTTGATAGTTGTGGGGAGTATCAGTGTACCCCACAAAGATCCTCAACTCTGCTGTTGGCTCAAGCTTCTTCTATGCATCTTTGGTCACATCGCAATAAATCGATGACCCAAAAATCCCGAAGTGACCAACATCTGGTCCCTTACCGTAATAAGCTTCCTCTGGTGTTTTATTCTCAAGTATCTGATGTGGGCTACGACTCTGAACATAAACCGTTGTGTTGCATGCCTCAGCACACAAGTGTAGTGGTAGGCCCTGATCATGCAACATCACCCTTATTGCCCCTACTATGCTCTTATTCTTCCTCTCGGCAACCACAATTTGTTGAGGCTTATGAGGTGTCGTCAACTCTTGTTTAATCCCTTTCGCTACATAGAAGTTATTAAACTCATTGGAGACATATTATCCACCTTTATCACTCCATACAGTTTTAACCTTCTTGCTTAACTCTTTCTCAACAGATGCTTTAAATTCACAAAACGTTGTGAATACCTGATCCTTTCTCTACATGAAAAATATCCAGCATTTACGAGAATAGTCATATACAAATATAACGTAATACCTGTTTTTGGCAGTGGATACCATTGAGAATGGTTCACACATATCTGAATGGACTCTCTCCAGAATAGACTCCGCTCGACTGTCTCTATCTCCAAAGGAAGACTTGGTGTATTTTCCCAAAGTACAACCCTTGCATGTATCAACTTGCTCAAGTGTACCTTTAGGAAGTCAGGTAGAGATTTGCTACAATATCTTCAAAGCCCCATGATGAAAGTGGCCCAATCGCATGTGCCACAACTCGCCGACGTCTCGGCTCAACATCTTTTCCACTTTTGAACTCAAAGCAGCACAACCCTATACCTCTATCTTATAGAGATTTTGAACTCGAATCTCTATCTTCTTTACTTCACCTGTGACTATGTGTCGAAGGAACACCTTTCCTTTCGAAGAGATCACATCATAGCCTCTATCCTCAAGGATGGAAACAGATACCAAGTTCTTCTCAGTTTGGGTACATGCATAACATTCTTCAAGGTGAGTGGAGCCACATGCTCCCTCTGAAAAGTAATAATGCCCACACTAGTAACACTATACTTACCGTCATCACCCATCTCGATATGCATCTTGAGATCTTTCTCCTCCAGTTCACTGAATAACTCTTTGTAGCCAGTCATGTGGAAAGAAGCGCCACTGTCTAAGTACCAAACATTTCCCATCATTGAAAACACCATGTATGCAATGAGGGAAAAGTCCAATTCAAATTAGGAGGCCAAAGTCTCACCCACCACTCCTCCTAAGGACTTCTCCTTAGACTTCTTTAATGGACAATTTGTAACAAAGTCTCCCATCTTGTGACAATGAAAACGTTTAACTTTCGTCATGTCCTTCTTCTTACCTCCATGATAAGAATATGATTTGGAATGGGAAATTTTACCTTTCCCCTTCCTTGCCTTAATCGCTAACGCATAGTTCTCTTCATCATCAGTCTTTGATGAAGAGCCATCCCTGGTGTTCCTCCTGATCTCATCCTGCATCAAATCCGACCATAGTCGTTCCCAATCTGATAGCTTCTCCCGACTATTGATAGAGTCTTGATAACTATGCCAACACTTTGGAAGTCCAAGAAGAGCAAGGCTCACTATATCCTCCTTGGCAATCGTGATTCAAACACTTCCAAGTTCATCCCGACATTGAGTGAACTTGGTCAAATACTTTGGAATTGTCTCGCCTTTCTCCATGTTGATTTCACGAAGTTTATCCTTCAGTGCCAACTTCCTTTAATCATTGTTATTTTGATACAAGTCTGTCAATGCTTTTCACATAGCATGTGGGGTTTCCTTTCCATGGAGACTGGAGACAATATGATATCAAACTCCCTCAAGGATTATCTTCCTTGCCTTCGCCACACACTTCTTCCATTTGGCCAAGTTCTGTGCGTCAGTAGCTGCTGGCTTAGGAATTGCTTGTTCAACAAATTCCTTTAAGCCATTGTCCTCTAGCACAACGTCCATCCTATCCCTCCAGGCTATGAAATGTGAGTTTCCTTCTAAGGCATACTCAAGCCTCAACCCATGGAACACCATCTTCCAATCCTGAAGTATGTATTGCAAATTCAACTTTCACCTGTAACCCAAAAACTCAAAACTTAGAAATCTCCTCTAGAGGGTTAATTTTAAATCAACGATATCTCCCTCATCCAAACTCTGATTTGGACGATTTTTTGTTTTGAATTTGGGTATCTTTTCCCAAGGAATCCAAATCTGCAATTTGTTTATGAATTTTTTTAACATAAATTCTCAGATCTGCTTTGCAAACTCTCGACCCAAAAAACAATCTTGCTCCGATACCATGTAGAAAATCCTGTAGATTCACAAGCTCATGTAATATACTAAAATAAGAGACAAGAATCTACTTCTACTCTTTACATCGGAAGCCCATAAACATCAAGCAAACAATAATCAATAGAGGAAGGGAATCAAAGGCACATAACACAATAAATATTCGGGGAAAGCCACAACTCAAAGCCCCACTATCTATTTTGTATTAATCATGAAAATCAAGATGAAATTACAATGCTTTTTCTCTCTAGAACAATCCCAACACTCAGCAAATTCAATCTCCAACTCAAAAGCAAGCTCAAGGCTAAAGCTTAGCCAATTCACAAGCTCTCCAAGTCTCTATTCCAATGTGTAATTCCTATGAAGGATGGCTTGTATTTAAAGGGAAATAAAGCCTCTAAAAATAACGCAATCCCTTAAGGATCAGTTCCTGAATGCATGCACTATCAGTGCAACTCAGAAAATCAAAAACAAATAGTACACTACCCCTGCACCTTAGTCTTAACTAGGTCTTTCTCATAATCAACATGCAAGAGTTTTTGATGGTGGAATCTTCAGTTAACTAGAGTAACACTAATTAGTTCACTAGTGTCCCAACTGACTGTTTACTCACTAGTAGTTCCTGAAACTGATTGGAACTAATTTAACTAGACTTAACTCAATAAATTGAGTTACTAATTACAACTCATTCATAACTCATCCTGAACTCCTATAAGTTAGGGATAACATATACATGTCTTCTAAAAGACTTCCAATTCGAATTTCCTAAATTAATTAATTATTTTCAAATTACTATGAGAAAATAATTATATTTTCATTCACAGTTTAATTCAAGGACAAATTAAACTTGAATTTCTTGTTGCCATTTCTCAACAATCACATTCTAAGATGAAAGTCTTAGTGAAGTTTGACACTGTTAAGAAAGAGTTGTACATGTATCTTCATTTAAGGCACAAAAGGCATGCACTATAACAGCGTTGCATATGAAGGCATTCCTTTATGAAGGACATTAATGGGATTGCAATTCTGTCATAACATTGAATATATTTCTTGTGGTAGTCAGTAAGGCCAAGGAAACCACATAAAATTTTGAGTGACTTTGGATGTCATTGATCTTTATTTACTTCAATTTGTTTAGGCTCATCCCACAACCGTTCTCTACCCACAACACCCAAATATTCCACTCTACAAGTGCCAATATCTCATTTGAAATGTTTTATGAACAAGTAGTTATTCTATAGTAACTGCAAGGATTGATTCATAAGTGCCACATGTCTAACAAATTTTGTCATGGATCAAAATATCATCAAAGAAGACAAGCACACAACTAAATGGAAAAGGTTGAAATGTTTATTTATGAGGCTTTGACAAGTGGATGGGTCACTGCAAAGACCAAATGATTCACTTAGAATAAATATTGTCCTTCATGTGTGTGTAATGCAAAGAATACTTGCTTCCTTCATCCAAATTTGGTGATAATTAGAATGGAGATAAAGTTTCATGAAGAATTGTGCATTGTGAAGTTCATTCAAGAGGTCATTAATGACTATAATTAGAATTTTTTTTAGCTTGTTAAGAGCATGAAGTTGGGACAAATACACTAGTTTCCTTTTCTTTTTTCTTTTTTCAAAACCATGATGACCATGAAGGAGTAGGGCCTAGTATTAGGATGCATTATTTAGCTTCCAATGATTCTTGAATGACCTTTTCAATTTCACTTTTGGTGTGCAAAAGGATGCGTATAAGGATGCACATTGGGTAACAGATTTTCTAGAAAGAATGGGATGTCATTTTCATCCTTTCCATGTGAGGGGATATGAACTGGCATGTTTTAAATACCCAGTTATGTTTTTCCAAAATCAACTACAAATATGCATGAGAAAGTGAGTAGTTATCCATAGCCTAGATGGAATTGGATTGTGTAATGATGGTGAAATGACCCTTCTCTGGGAGTTTTTTAATACAATAATATTTGATGATTTTAGGGTGCTTTGTACCTTAAGAGTGTACCAATATCCTAATTATTGGAGCTTATGTATAACTCCTTGAAATCCATATTAACAGGGCCCATTATTCAGAACCATTATTATCCTAAACAGACATCATGCCCTCCCATTTCAATGGAAAGCATGTTTGATTCAGGAGATAGTCACCCATTTGGAGTTTAACATTCTCACAATTACCATTATATTTCATACCATATTTCTTTTGGTACCATATAATGCATGAATTTGTGGGTACTACCAACATCTACTAAGTTAATCACCTTCATACACCTGATACATCTTATGAACTTCAAGGTTTTGGGAGATTCACTATTCAACAAAGCATGGATTAAAATTTGGGTTTGCTCATAAGGATGCCGGAGTAGGAACTTCATCAGTACGAGGAAAAATATCCACATGATCAAGCTTGATCACATCTTGGTTTCAAATTACTAGATGACCCATATCATTGACTAATAATTTATTTTCCTTACGTGTATGCCCTTCAAAATATTTGTCATTGCAATTATAACATAGACCTTTAAGTTGAAATTACACTATATTTGCTTCAGTCAACTTATGGATGTTAAAGGATGGAGAATGATGTGGAGTTGGCATAAAGATAATTGATTGTTTGAATTGAGTGGTTTCACTCACCTATGCACACCCAACTAGCTAACAAATCTCCAACTAGGTTGTTGTGTGATACATCTCAACTTGTCCTTTTATCTCTACCTCAAGACACCTAATAGAACATTCCTTGAAAATCACATCAACAATACCTTTTGTTGTGATTGATAATCACTCAAAAGACCCAATAAATTCTTCCACTATGCTAGTTTGATGCAACTTCGTAAGAAGCCCCAAAGGTTAATATTAGTTTCAGTTCGAGCATACAATCTTTAGAAACCGGTTCTAACAAAGACACCCTTGATATGCTTTCTTATGCCATTACCACCATTTCCAATTCTTGTTGTCCACATATAACATGCCAAATTTGAGTTTCAATTATTCATCTTCAATATGTTAGAAGGAAAATTAGTTTTAGTGTTTGACTAACCCATATGGTTGGATTAGATCCTTTGAACTTATTGAGATCTACACTAGGAAATTTATGCATTATCTAGGATTTATTCTCATGAACAAGTGACCCAACGTGACAACCATTTCCTATTGATGGATCATCATTGGTCAGTTGGACTTGTTTCCCATCCATATATGTGGGTAACCCTAGGGAAAATATTTTCTCATACACTACAACTTGTCATCCAATAGTTTTGTCATGATCTATAAATGGATAAGCTAAAAAAACTCTCATCCATTCTTCATTCAATGCACTCATTGATCTATCCTTCTCATCTAATTAAGGTAGTTCATCTATTGTGAGGTACTTTAACCATTTTTGCATTCAATTGTTTGAGGAATTCTAGTATGGATCACAAGTTGAAAATTATAGACCATTATTAGCTATGTACTTGTTCCCTTACTTCACCTTGGTGGTTATCATGTGTCCCTGGTCTAGTGTGACATTCCTTAGTGTCTTTGTTTCATTGTCTAGGAGGGGCACAAATAGGAATCTCTAATGATGGTAGCACTCCATGGTATTTATACTTAACAATTGGCATATTTCCCTATGTCCATTATCCCATCTCTTGATTAGTTATTGTCAGTCACTCATATTGGTTCCTTATTGGCCTTGTCCTATGAGAAGAAGGGGTTGAAAATACCAAAGGTTGATGTAGCTATAAAAAAATAAAAAGCATGAGCCAAGTGTTAAAATGCAAAAGAATGGCAAATGATGTAAAGCAAGCAAAAATTAATTATAGCTTGAGATCTACCCCCTCTTATATAGTGACTACCCTCTCTTATATAGCGACTTGTTCCCGAGAGTATCCATGCATGTCATGCCTATCAAAGTAAAAGGAACTCTCAATAAACATCTTGACCCCAATGAAGAGATGACTTACTGATCATTAAAGGGGGGTTATATGATCATTATTATTTGATAAATCAATAAAGTTTGTTAAACAAGCTATATCAAAGCAAGAAAAGAAAAAGGTAAGATTGGGGGCTTGGAAGAATAAAGTCAAGGGAAGGTAACTCAAGGAGATTAGTGCTCTCTCTATGAAGGTGCTCATGAACAATGGTTTGCATCCCTAGTATAAGAGCATGACACCTTTCATAAAGTAAACCATAAGCCATAACGCTTATCATTTGAAAGGGTCGACTTAAGAATTGTTCCCCCATATGGGTTAGAAGCACCTAATAAGGTCATAATAATCCTTTCGTACCTAAGTACGATAGCTTTTGCACAATCATAAGCTAGTTGGACATTTGAAGATGATACTTGTGCGAAGTAATTTTATGGACTTAACACTGAATATGATCCAATTTGATGCTTTTATGGTTCTTGTTCCCATGATGTTGATATCACTTGATTCCTTGAGTATGTATTGAATGATTCTCGCAAGTGCAGTCGAGATCCCTTAAGGGATAAGTGATGTTTCTCCAACACTTTGTAGACCACATCTAGCCACCTTACATGATGACACAAGACACTTGATGGAGGACATTTTAGCCCCTTTGAGGAGCATTGGCTTTGATGAGGACTTGGCATTGATTTTTTGACCTTTCTCTAGGCCTAGGACCCTTAGATGTTGATCTTTGGTACCAAAACATGGCCTTGAGAGATGGTGAACCCCTGAGACAACTATATGCCTCCAAGATTGCATTGTAACTTCTTAATGGATGTTGCACTTCTCTTAATTATGATTGATGTTATTGATCCCTTGGGATCCCTTTGGAAGGTTAGATACACTCTCTACATTGACAACATTGTGCCTTGCCTTGACGATGCCATTTTAGGTCCTCATTTGATGATGGCATTAGCCCTTTTGGAGGATGAGTGGGTTTTAGAGAGTTATGTTGATGATGTGCAACCTCATTTGGACATAGATCCTTGACTTGTGGGATAAGATACATTCCTTGTGTTGAAAATACTGAGAGGGGGGGGGGTCAATATTTCTTATTATTTATTTTTTAATTGTTCTAGTGATTGCCAACATATATATAGATATGTATATGTATACACAGAACACAGAAATCAACAGCTGAAATTAATGCTTTTATTAAAAACTCAAGACAATACAATGAAATAAATACAATATAAGTATAAATCTGATTGTGAATAGTTGCCAAGCTCCAACTTGGACTTCAGTGAGGCTCCAACCTCCAGAGCACCAACTCTGTTTTGCAGTGGTTCTGCACTTAGGAGCACCTACCCCTAATGACTTTAGTCCTGTTCAGTTCTAAGGCTCCAACCCAACCTTGGTATAAACTGGTATGCAACTACACTCTATTCAGCTGAGGTTCTCTCACTCCTACTCTCCTGCCTCTACTGCTTTTGCTGCCTCTACAACCTCCGTTGTTGCCTCTTCTGCCTCTGCTGCTTCTACTACCTCACACTCTGGTTCTTCACCACAACAACAGCACCAACAGTTCTCTGTTTTTACTATTTTATACATTCCCATGCCTTTGTCCATTCGTTTATGCTTATACCGCCTCTTAGGCTTCCTCCTCGGTCGCTACGGCTTCCTCTGCGCTGTGCAAGTTCACTGAATTTCTGAGGACATGTAGGTTTATTTGAGAGGTCCACAACTCCATGGAGAACACATATTACTGGTTACGACAGTAACAATGCTCCTTTAACAATGATGGCAGGCACACACAGAGTCGACATAGTTTAACGGACAACCTCGTCCCAATCACAATCACAATCGGCTTGATTCAGCCTCTTGAACTATAGTTCAGGCCTCCTGAACTACCAGAAGCGTTATTTTATTGCATTTCTACCTCCAAACCCCACGCAGGCCAAATATCAATTACATAGGAAATATGAGCAAAAACAGGTGAAAGTGCTAAAGGGCGGACTTCAAGGATCATTGCACCTGTATCTATACCTATGTTGGGTTCGCAGTGAAATTGTAATCGGCAGTCACAGCATATGGTCGATGGCCGATGGACACGATAAGACATTAAGCCAAATCGCAATATAGCATCGGGTCCGCTCTTGCAATCGCAATCGGCGTTCAAGACTTCCGAGGGTCCTTTATACATCGACCCCATGACATCATCAATGGTCGACGGGCCGATCCTCCAGCGAATGCGATCTAGCATTAAGTTGTCTTACAATTGGACCATCGGGTCCGTGTTATAATCGAAATCACATGTTCGGGGGTGACCACTCTTTATTCATTGCGATTACCGCGGATGCAACATAACAATAGGGTGTGATATAATAGGACCATCGAGTCCACATACCTTATCGCAATCAAAGGTTTCAGGTGTGACACTTAATAGAAACCATCAATACAATACACTGCTTCGCCTTCGATAGTGTATTTGTAATACGTATGCTTTTTTTTTGCCTTCGTTTGCGTTAAATTCATATATATGTCTTGTTGCCTTCATTTCTCCGATGGATTCTGATAGTTGTTACCTGCATGCATATAAGCTCTCTGATGACTTATTTGCATGCCTCCATTGGCTCTGTCTGCTCTTTGCGTTGTTTGCTCCTCTAGTGGCTCTGTCTCCTCCTCTTGGCTCCAATAAGTCTGTGTGCTCCTCTTGGCTCTGTCTACTCCTTGAATATTTCCATATTGACATCAATGACAATCTATGTCCAACAATCTCCCCCTTTGTTATTCATGGCAATATTCTTCTGCTCTCTCCCCCTTTGACATCAATGGCAAAGGAATGCATATAGACTCCCCTTGTCAAACTGCTCCCCCTGTCTTGCTACATCTTTATGAATGAACTTGAGTGATGATAAAGAAATAACTCCCATCTTTTGATGCAGATGTTCGAATGCTTCTTGAGGAAGAGGTTTTGTGAAAATATCAGCTATCTGCTCGGTAGTACTGATATATTCCAGGACGATGTTTTGTTTAGCTACTTGCTCACGGAGGAAATGATACTTGATTGGTATGTGTTTGGTTCTTGGTGCATCACTGGATTTTTGCTGAGACTGATAGCAATTGTGTTGTCACAATAGACGGTAATTGGTTGATCTGTACATATGTCGAGATCTTTTAGAGCTTCCTTCATCCATAATATCTGAGTACAACAGTCTATTGCAGCAATATACTCGGCTTCAGCTGTGGATAATGATATGGATGACTATTTTTTGCTGAGCTAGGATACCAAACAGTCTCCTAGGAAGAATGCATTTCCACTAGTACTTTTTCAATCATCTATACTTCCAGCCCAATCAGCATTGGTGTATGCAGTTACAGTCAGTGTTGAGTTCTTTGGGTACCAAAGACCAAAATCAGAAGTTCTCTTCAGATATCTGAGAATCCTTTTTACAGCTAATAAATGGGATTGTTTGGGAGCATATTAAAATCTTCCCACCATTCCTACTCCCTGCATTATGTCTGGTCTTGTAGCTGTTAAGTATAGAAGGGCTCCAATCATTGACCTGTAATGAGTTGCATCTACTAGAGGGGAATCATCATCTTTGCTCAGTTTGCAATTTGTGGTCATAGGTGTGCTCATGGGTGCACAATCCTCCATTCCATATTTTTTGAGCATGTATTTTAGATATTTGGTTTGAGATATACACAATCCTGATCTGGTTTTAGATATTTGAAGTCCAAGGAAGTGGGACAACTCTCCTATCATTGACATCTCAAACTCTTTTGACATGTTTTGAGAAAACTCATGGCTCATTTCATCATTATTACTAGCAAAAATCAGATCATCGACATAAACAAGAGCAATTGGTAACTTACCTTGATCTGTCTTTATGTATATATTGCTTCCAGCCACTCCCTTTTTGAAGCCTTGTTGTTGTAGGTAGTGATCCAATCTTGCATACCAAGCTCTAGGAGCTTGTTTCAACCCATATTAAGCCTTTTCAACTTACAAACTAAGTCCTTTCCTGTTGTTAGATCAAAACCTTCCGGCTGCTCCATGTAGACTTCCTCCTTAAGTTCCCCATTTAGAAATGTTGATTTCACGTCCATTTGATAGATTTTGAATCCTTTTGTGCAAGAAAATGCCAAGAACATCCTGATAGCTTCCATACGGGCCACTGGTGCAAATGTCTCTTCAAAGTCAATTCGTTCAATTTGTGAATAGCCTTTGCAGACAAGTCTTGCCTTGTTCCTGATAACCTGTCCTTCCTCATTCATTTTATTTTTGAACACCCATTTGGTTCCTATTATGTTTTTGTCCTTTGGACGAGGCACCAGCTCCCATGTCTTGTTCTTCTCAATTTGGGACATTTCTTCTTCCATGGCTTTTACCCAATGAGGATCCTTACTTGCTCCTGCAAATGTTTCTGGTTCTATCATAGATAGAAGGGCAATGACTTTTCTCTTGGGTGTAATTGTTATCCTTCTTCGGGTCTGCACACCTTCATCTCTATCGCCAATGATCTGTTCTTCTGGATGATATCTTTGGACATACTTCATCTTTGAAGGGGTATTAGGTGGTTCTCTTTCCTCTTCTTCTTCTTCTTCTTCCTCCCTTGTTTCTTCTTCGTTAGGTTCTTCTTCTTCAATGAGAGATTCATCTTCATGTTCTTCAATTTCCTTTTCTGGAAGATCTTCATCAACCTTTACATCAATGCTTTCCACTATTTTCTTCAGTCGATAATTGTAGCACTTGTAAGCGTTGCTCCGTGTAGAATATCCAAGAAATATCCCTTCATCAACCCAAGAACCAAACTTTCCGGGTGAGCCATCATTTATTTTTATGAAGCACTTGCTTCCAAAGATCTTGAAGTACTTCACCGAAGCAGGTCTTCCTTTCCATAGCTCATAAGGAGCTTTTTCACAATTTGGTCTTAATTGAGTTCGATTCAGTGTTTAGATAGCTGTCCCTACTGCTTCTCTCCAGAATCTAGGCTGTAAGTCTGCTGCTAATAGCATAGTTCTTGCCATTTCTTGGACTGTTCGATTTCTTCTTTCAACTACCCCATTTTGTTGAGGTGTTCTAGCAGCCGAGAATTCCCTTTTAATTCCATGAATATTACAGAACTCGCTAAACTCGTCTGATGTCAATTCTCCTCCTCTGTCTGTTCTGAGGCACTTAATTTTTGAATCTTTTTCATTTTCTACAAGGGCTTTTAGATTCTTAAAACACTCAAAAATTTTAGATTTATACTTTATGAAATATATCCACATCATTCTAGTATAATCATCAACAAATAACACAAAGTACCTTTCTCCTTTGAGTGTTTGATTTCTAGTTGGCCCACACACATCAGCATGGATGATCTCCAAGGGCTTCGATGTACGGTGTTCCTTTGTCCCGTGGTTGGTTCTAATCTGCTTTCCATGTTGACATGGACCACATACTCCTTGATTTGGTTTGAACAGCCTTGGGATGTCTCATACAGCTTTGATCTTGTTGATATTGATCAGATTTTCAAAGCTTGTATGTCCAAGTCGCTTGTGCCACAACCAACTCTCATCTGTCTGACTCAAGTAGCATTTATTTTCTTGAATCTTGTTCAGAATGTAAATGTTGTCTGATGTTCTCACCCCTTTTGCCGCAAGTTCCCCTGAGGCAGAGTTCCTTACTTCACAGTCTTTGGTGCTGAAAACAACCTTATGTCCTTGATCACAGATTTGGCTGACACTCAGGAGGTTATGTTTGAGTCCGTCAACTAGCAGAGCATCATGAGCTTTTCCTTTTCCATTGATCAAAGTAATTGTTCCTTTTCCTGCAATTCTGTCAGTTCTGCTTCCAAAGCACACATTCCCTTCCTTTTTGCTCAGTGATACAAACTTCCTTCTATCTCCTGTCATGTGTCTGGAGCACCCACTATCCACAAACCAATGGTTTCCATTGTTTTGAGCATATAGAGCCAGGCCTTATTTATCCATGCGAGAGTTCTTGCTACTTGTCTTTCTTCCTTTGAGTGGGCAGTCTTGTTCATAGTGTCCATTATTGTAGCAGAAAGAGCAAATCAGATCAAATTTGGTCAAGGGATCTAACGAATTAAAGGTTTTGATTTGTCCCTACCTCTTGGGGGCATATGAGTTGATTATTTGGTCCTTTAGCTTTGTCTTTTCACTTCTGCGAGCCATACAATGTTTGGCTTGATGACTGAAGTTTTTACAGTGAAAGCAGTGTCCAAGAAAGATGGTTTTGTACTTATTGAAGCAACCACGGTTTGAGTCGATTTCCTTCTTGGGAATTACTCCTCCCTCGTTCTTTGGATTTGCGATGGGCCCTTGGTGGAGTACAGGTTTGTATTTGCTGTAGTGTCCATGATTCGACTCCACATTCTTCTTTGGAGTAATTCTCTCTTCATTCTTGGGATCTGGGATGCACTTTTGATAACATACTTTTTCATCTTTTAGATTGCAGGAAAGTGCATTGGCATAACTTTTCGCACTATTCTTAGTGCTTGAGGATTCTCCTTTGAAACCTATTCCAGACTTGTCATATTGAGGTTTTTGATTTTTCAGAATAGTCTCAAGTATTTGAGAGCTTTTACAGCCCTTTTTAATTTTCTCCAACTCCTTTCTCAGAGACACTATTTTGGCCTCACGTTCTTCACAAGTTTCTTCTTTTTCTTTAAGCTTTGCTTCCAAGAAATCTTCTTTCCTTATTATTTCCTCGTTTTCCACTTTGAAAGAAATGATTTTGTTCCGTAGTTTTTCATTTTCTTCAATGGCGCTTATTAACAGTTCATCTACATTTCCTTCCAGCCCTGAGTCATCATCATCTGCGAGTGCCATGAATAATGTTTCTTGGCTTTCATCATGATCACTTTCCTCATCTGATTTCTTTTTCATGACCATAAAATCATCCTCATCAGACTCATCTTGCTTGGAGAAGAAGTTTTTCTTATTGAACCCTTTCTTTTTGTGTGCCATTCTTTTAGAATTTCCTTCATCATCACTGTCATGTTTATGAGGACATTTTGCTGCATAATGACCTATTTTACCACATTTAAAACAAATAAGAGGATACTTGCCTTTAAGCTTAGATCCTCTCTTCAGCTTTCGTACAAATTGAGCCAATTCGGATTCCACATCTGACTCATCACTATAGTCATTCCTTTCTTTCCCCTTATTAGACTTTGAGGCCTTGAATGTTGCATCTTTGGAGCTTGGGCCACCTTTTCTCATTTCATAAGTAGTGAGAATTCCATGGAGTTCATCCATTTTGAGGGTATCTAGATCCTTTGCTTCTTTTATAACGCTTATTTTGGAGTCAAATCTGTTTAGAAGAGACCTTAATTCCCTTTTGAACATTGGTACTTTCTTCAATTTTTTCGTCCAATCCTTTTAGGGAATTTACCACTTCAGCTACTTGGAGGAGGTATGTTGCAATATCTTCTTCATCTTCCATCCTCAAACTTTCAAATTGTCTTTTGTGAGTTTGAAGCTTTGCCTTTTTTACTTTTGAGTCTCCATCGTACAAGCCAACTAGCTTCTCCCACATTTCTTTGGCAGAGGTACAGTGCATGACTTTTGTAAACTTGGAATCAGTGATTCCACTAGTGATGGAATTCATGGCCTTTGCATTTGCGATGTATGCTTTCCTCTCATCTAGGTATATTGGATGAGTGGAAGTCATTTGGTATTCATTTTGAACAAAATGCCAGACTTCAGGTCCAAGGGACATTAAGTAGTAGGTCATTCTTTTCTTCCAAAAACCAAAGTTAGTGCCATCGAACAAAGGAGGTCTTACTAATGCTTCGTGATTTCTCATCATGGCTGTAGATCCTTCTTAAAGCTGTTAGGCTAGTATGAAGAAGCTGACTTTGATACCAATTGTTGGAAATACTGAGGGGGGGGTGAATCAGTATTTCTTAAAAAAAATTTAATTGTTCTGGTGATTGCCAAAAGCATATATAGATATGTATATGTATACACAGAACACAAAAATCAACAGCTAGAATTAATGCTTTTATTAAAACTCAAGACAATGCAATGAAATAAATACAATATAAGTATATATCTGATTGTGAATAGTTTCCAAGCTCCAACTTGGACTTCAGTGAGGCTCCAACCTCCAAAGCACCAACTCTGTTTTGCAGTGGTTCTGCACTTAGGAGCACCTACCCCTAATGACTTTAGTCTTGTTCAGTTCTGAGGCTCCAACCTCTTGGGCTCCAACCCAACCTTGGTATAAACTGGTATGCAGCTACACTCTATTCAGCAGAGGTTCTCTCACTCCTACTCTCCTGCCTCTACTGCTTCTGCTGCCTCCACAGCCTCTGTTGTTGCCTCTTCTGCCTCTGTTGCTTCTACTACCTCACACTCTGGTTCTTCACCACAACAATAGCACCAATAGTTCTCTGTTTTTACTGTTTTATACATTCCCATGACTTTGTCCATTCGTTTCCGCTTACACCGCCTCTTAGGCTTCCTCCTCAGTCGTTGTCACTTCCTCTGCGCTATGCAAGTTCATTGACTTTCTGAGGGCACATAGATTTATTTGAGAGGTCCAAAACTCCACGGAGAACACATCTTACTGGTTACGACTGTAACAACGCTCCTTTAACAATGGTGGTAGGCATACATAGAGTCGACATAGTTGAACGGACAACCATGTCCCAATCGCAATCACAATTGGCTTGATTCAGCCTCTTGAACTATCGGGAGCGTTATTGTATTGCATTTATACCTCCAAACCCCACGTAGGCCAAATATCAATTACATAGGAAATATGAGCAAAAACAGGTGAAAGTGCTAAAGGGCGGACTTCAAGGATCATTGCACCCGTATCTATACCTATGTTGGGTTCGCATTGAAATCGCAATCAGCAGTCGTAGCTTATGGTCGATGGCTGATGGCAGATGGACGTGATAAGACATTAAGCCAAATCACAATATAGCATTGGGTCCACTCTTGTAATCGCAATCAGCATTCAAGACTTCCAGGGGTCCTTTATACATCGACCCCATGACATCGCCGATGGCCGACAGGTTGATCCTCCAACAGATGCGATCTAGCATTAAGTTGTGTTACAATTGGACCATCGGGTCCGTGTTATAATCGTAATTGCATGTTCGAGGGTGACCACTCTTTATTCATTGCGATTACGCGGATGCGACATAACAATAGGGTGCGATATAATAGGACCATCGGGTCCACATACCTTATTGCAATCGGAGGTTTTGGGTGTGACACTTAATAGAACCCGCCGATATAATATACTGCTCCGCCTCCAATAGTGTATTTGTAATATGTATGCTTTTTTTTTGCCTTCGTTTGCGTTAAATTCATATATATGTCTTGATGCCTTCATTTCTCCAATGGCTTCTGATCGCTATTACCTGCATGCATATAAGCTCTCCGATGACTTATTTGCATGCCTCCATTGGCTCTGTTTGCTCTTTGCGTTGTTTTCTCCTCTGGTGGCTCTGTCTCCTCCTCTTGGCTCCGATAAGTCTGTGTGCTCCTCTTGGCTCTGTCTACTCCTTGAATATTGCCATATTGACATCAATGACAATCTGTGTCCAACACCTTGAGCTATTTGTTACATATTTTCATGGAAATACACACATTTTGGATGATGATGTCACCCCTAGAGGATATTAGAATCACACATGAGGGTTAATTGAGGCTTAACATTATGTTAATTTATTATTATGGCTATCTTTGGGGGTCAACTTGTGGCTTATCCACCTTGTATAATGGATTTAATTATTTTTAGAGCTTTTTAATTCAATTGGGGGAAAATTGACTTGGATACCCTCATATCAATAAAGGGGAGCCAATTTCCTTTTGATCATTGTCATGCTTGGATTATCAAATTTCGTCATTAGTGATCTTTCTCTCTAGTGCATAATGGAGAGCTATTTAAGTGACTTTCTTGGGTGGATGATATGATGTGATGCCATCTCTTTTCATAGATGCTTATGGCAAACATTGGATTTTGCACAATGAAGTAATTTAGTATATTCACTTTATCTTGTATCTATGTTTCATGGGATGTATGTTCTTTTTCTAAGGTAGTTTATCTAGTATTTTCTTCATTATGCTTTGTTGAGATAAGCCCTTCCTCCAAGTATTTGAGGAATCGAGATAGGTTTTTCTTTCCCTTAATCATCCAAAAAATTGAGAACCTGAATTACAAACCCTAGGGCAAGTTAGTTTATTTGCCCTAGTATTTGTTTAGATTTTGAATCACTCCAAAAAAAACCCTATAATAGTTTGTATCCTAGACTCCATTTGCCCTATATTGATAAGGCACCAATATTTATATTTGTGGCAATCCTCTAAAACCGGAAATTCATTTTTTATAGGTAACAAAGTTTTGTGTTTTTAGTAATAATGACTTGTTGATGCATGCACCACAATTAGGTTTTGTTTAAAAGTGCATTAGAAAAGCTAATTCAAAGTTTTCCATGCTTTTTTCAAACATTTTCTAGGGCTGATGCCATTCTTTATTTGCTGATATATGCTAATTAATCATCAAAATTTGTTGTAATTTTGTCCTTGGTTTACTCTTAAAATTATGCTTCACTCCATATATTTTGTACACATTTTGAATGGTTAAATTTTTTATTCATATAAATTTTTGTTTTGCTACAATTAGTCACCTTCAAATGTTAGTTTATAGTAGCCTTGAGTTTTTCTTGATTTAGTGTGTTCAAGTAACCTATTTGAGAGTCCATATCCAATCCTAGCCTTTAGATTGACCCACAGGCCTTTTGAACTTCAGTCTTGAATTTATTCTTTCATCTAATGTAAACCCTAGTTTTTCATATTATTATCCAATGGATTTTTGTTATAGGATCCTTAGGGGGCATTTAGCTTAAGATCCCTAGGTTACTTGATCCTCTAGCCTTAGCATGAAAACCTCCCTTGTGTTTGATTTTTTCATTTGCTGAAGAGAGGGGAGTAGTTGTTGAGGTGACAATGTTAACACTCTCGTGTGTTGCACATTGTTTAGGTCACTTAGTGATGCTTTACAATAGGTGCCAGATGTAACATGACCAACCTAACATTCCAAACATCCAATTGATCATTGAAGGTGGAATGGTATGTGGACATGCCACTTTGAATATGCCCCGTTGACTCAAATATGCATTGTACCTATTTGGAGAGTGTAGGGACAAGATGTACCTATTATATGATTATAGAGACTTGGTCTTCTAGTTGGGTAATCTTGTCCACGGTCATAATTTTAGTGGTAGTTATTGGACCATGTGGCTCCACCAATATGGTTGCTAATGAGCTAAACTTATGTGATAAACATAGTGTAAGGATTATTTGAGACAAGTCACCCATAATGGTCAAGGTATGCCTATGTTGACTTATACATACATACATATGTATATACTACTAGGAGTGCATCATAATGAATAGTACTAGGAAAAATTATTCAATGATTCTAAAGAGAGGAGTGCAAAAAATCATCCTCCTCCCAACAAAAGAAGAAAGGGGGGAGATGCAATACCAAAGCTTTTGGAGGCTCGAACCTAGTACTGCTTCTTGAGAACATGAATATATTTTTACAAATTACCCACACAAGATGGTACAAAAACGAAACATTTCTAAGATTTAATTGAAGCTGACCCTCCATAAGAACCATATGAGGCTATGAATGATGGGCACCAAATTTAGGGATTTCTTGCTTTGGTATTTTCTACTTCTTATTACTGTTGATTGCTTTTTAGAACATCAAAATAGGAAGGAGAATAGGAGAGATTGAACTCCTTCTCTGCCTCTTAACTTGATTCTTCTCCCTATTATTTGAAGGAGGGTTTTTGTCAATATCCTTAGAAGTAGACTCTTCCTTAGTGGGTGAAATGATATTCTCTTAAGGCACTTGAACTAGATTTTGTCGATCTTCTTCAAATACAATTTCTACCTCCAAGGACTTCAAAGCTTCATATCTATTATTAGAGGGAGGACATTGATGAGATTCATACCTATTGGAATGAGGCCTTTTAGACATATGATATTTGTGCTTTCTTCAAATTGTTTTGAGTGCTCCTTACTCATAATTACTTTGAGAAGGTGGTAAACGGATAAAAGGAGACTAAGATGTTATAATTTTTGGACAACCTTTTGCAAAGTGCTTATACTCATGGAAAAAATTGTTGGGTTGTGTTATATTCTTTCCACGACTAACCTACGTAGTGAATCGGGGGGGTGGAGCCCCCCCTTCGTTGCGCCAATTGCGCAGTGGGGGGACGGTAGCCCCCCTGTCCGGAGGGTTTGAGGGGGGCGGGTAGCCTCCCTGTCCGGAGGGTTTGAGGGGGGCGAGTAGCCCCCCTCTACGGGGTTCGGGGCAGCGCCTCGAGAAATTTTTTTTTTGACCCTATATTAGGTTGGGCGAACCTACCTATGGTTTTCGGTCCATGGTTTTGGACGTGATGGTTTTTCGGTCCATGGTATTGGATG
>APFE031457129.1:0-24653 GCA_000404065.3 Pinus taeda
GAGTTGTAGGTCGGCTTGATAATAATTCCATAATCAAAATAAATTCATATCTCCATGAATACTTATCGGAATCGGATGATCTTTATATCAATCCTACACCTCTCGACGAGAGGAATCTAACAAAAATATTATCAGCCATGAAAAGATGACCCACATGAAGTTTTTCCCTGGTTTCCAATTTTAACATAAGGCGAGATCCATGCTCCCTCTGAAAAATAACCGTGCTTACACCTGAGACACTATACTTCTCATCATTACCCATTGCTATGAGTATCTGGAGATCTTTCTCCTCCAAAATAATGAACAAACTCTTGTCGTTAGTCATGTGGAAAGTAGCTCCACTGTCAAGAAACCAACCACTTCCCACCATGGATGAAACCATGCATGCAAAGAGTGTGAAATCCAACTCAAACTGTGAAGCAAGATCCTCACCTTCAGATCCTTCCCCCGATCCCTTCTTGGATTTCCTCTGTGGACAATTTGCAGCATAATGGCCCACCTCATGACAACGAAAGCATCGCACTTTCGATTTGTCAACCTTCTTCCCATCATTGGAAGAACTGGATTCGGAAAGAGACAGCTTCTCCTTCCACTTCTTCGCCTTACTCGCTAAGGCACAGTTCTCCTCATCATGCATGGATGAATAACTGCCTCTGGTGCTCCATCTGATCTCCTCTTGCATCAAATCCGACCATAGTCGTTCCCAATCTGGCAGTTTCTCCCTTCCATTCACTGAGTCCTGGTAGTTATGCCAACTCTTAGGAAGGCCAAGGAGTGCTAGAATCACCATATCCTCATCCGATGTCACGACCCCTATAGTTGCAAGCTCATCCCTGCATGTGATGAGCTTGGTTAGATACATAGAGATCATCTCATCCCTTTCACACCTGATCTTTCAAAGTTTGTCCTTTAGTGCCAGTTTCCTCTGATCACTGCTATTATGATATAAATCTTTCAATGTTTTCCACATTGCATGCGGAGTCTCCTTCCCTTGGAAGCTTGAGATAATGTGATCTTGCACTCCCTCCAAGAGAATTCTCCTAGCTCTAGCCACACACTTCCTCCATTCCACCTACTCAGTCTTGTCAGTAGGCTTAGGAATTTCTTGATTAATGAAATCCTTAAGACCATTATCTTCCAAAACTGCCTCCATTCGATCCTTCCAAGCTATATAGTTTGAGCTGCCATCAAGGGCATACTCAAGCCTCAAACCATATAACGCCATCAATGAAATGGATGTGATAAGAACTTGAGATCTATATCCCGAATAATAAACTTCGAATTTCTCCTGCTTGTATACCGTTCTTGCTTGATCACATGTGCTCTAATACCATGTAGAAATTTCACCTGTAGAACAAACCTATATATGCAATGTCCTAAAGCATAATACTTGTTCTGCTTCTACAAAACATTAAGCGGAAGCATAATCGAATTCATTTGCAACATCAAGTAGAAACATGCATAACTAATCAAGAGAAGTAATCACACATAACACAAGATATATCCAGGGGAAAGCACCAGCATAAAACCCCAACCATGTATTATCAATCAAGTGGAAATCCTCTTCACAATACAAAAAGAATATTAGCTCTCAAGCTATTCAGTTCTCAATGAACTATGAAGATATGAAGATATGAAGATCATAGAATACCTAGGCCTCAATATATATGCCACAAGTCCTCCAATCTCCTATAATACATATTTATCTTGGAAATAGATCCTTCTCCATGCAAGGAATACTTACTAGAAATATCCAAGCATCTGATAGTCCACTGTCCCTCATCTGATCTCAACTAGGTCTCTGTCTGAACTGACATGCATCAATTATCCATGAGGGAATGCTCAATTATCTGAAATAATAGTTGTCACATGCATGCAAGCATTAACAAACTATATTTCATTATTTTAACAAGTTGTTAAAATAATCTAATTGGACTTGACTAGTTAGAACTAAGTCGATTGATTCTCTCATTATAGAACTCATACTTATTCCCTCAATCAGTGGAGGAAATTAAGGATAAATTCCTCAATCAGTGGGACAATTCATGTGCATGCTCACAAAGACTTCAAATTTGAATTTCCTTAATTAATTAACTCAACTGAATTAATTAATTAATATTTCCAACTGCTATTAAGACCAAAATTAATTTTACTTCCTATAGATAGACTAGGGACTGCTATAAATAGGAAGGGACCTAGAAATGCTATTTTTTAGAAATTTCTATTTTTAGTAGTTTCACCTCTCACCCCATGTGGCCAATGACCTCACTGGCCAAACTGCTATTTTTAGTAGATCTATTTTTAGCACATTCTAAATTTAGCATTTCTTGTTGCACATTTTTCAACAAGAAATGGGGAAATGACTTTCTCTAATGGGTCACAAATTAAAAAACTGATTATTTTTCCACCAGCCCAATTAGCTGTTGAAGTGCCTCTTTGGTTGGAAAATTCCTATGGGGAAGAAGAATTCATGCTTCCCTTGTTGACTTTAGAACAATCAACAGGGTTTCAAGAACAGTCAGAAGAACATGTTTTGTAACAATTCTTATCTGATATAAGTTGTATAAATTATCATGTTTCTTTTAGTGGCTAACATCATGTTTTCACCTGTGAATTTCAAGAAACCTGTTACCCTGTTGTGTTTGCATCATTCACTATTTCATCCTTAGAAGAAAACAAATAATTAAATTCCCAACCTATTGAAATCGACGTTGGAAAAATTGTATGTTGGTGCATATTTAAGTACAAAACAGAGACAACAGGTAATAAACATGATTCAAAAATAGCATGTGGCATTTTCTTCGGATTATCTAGATATGAAAGGAATCTATCTTGATACTTGCATACACCAAATTTATACTAATGAAGAAATTAGGTATGTAAGGCAGCCATAGAGATGAATGAATCCGGCCCTCAAGGAAGTTGTCAAAGATGAATTACAAAAATTGTTAAGTACAAATTTTATATATGCCATCCCTGACAGTAAATGGATATCTCCTTTGGTCATGGTTCCCAAGAAAAATGGGAAATGGCGAATTTGCGTTGACTATAGAGAATTGAATAAAGCCACCTTGAGGGATTACTTCCCTCTGCCTTTTATTGATCAAATTCTTGATACTCTATCAGGGAAAAGGTATTTCTCCCTCTTGTATGAGTATAATGGATACAATCAGATCTAAATAGTCTTGGAAGGCCAAGAGAAGACTACTTGCTTACCCATGGGGCACCTATGCTTACAGATTTCTTCCATTTGACCTGTGAAATACTCCAACTACTTTTTAGAGAGTTGTCCTAGATATTTTTACTGATCCTATACATGAATGTGTGGAAGTCTATATGGACGACTTCACAGTGTATGGAAATGACTTTCAGTAGGATCTGGAGAACTTGGAATAAATGTTGATTCGTTGTCAAGAAACTCATCTGGTTCTTAGTAATGAAAAGTGCAAAATGATGCAAACTGAGGGGATTGTTTTGGGTCACCATGTGTCACAAACAGGGATAAAAGTTGACCCTACAAAAGTTGAGGTAATTTCACACATTTCAGTCCCAATGTCACAAAAAGAGGTAAGAATATTTTTGGGACATGCGGGGTATTATAGGATATTTATTGAAAATTTCACTAAGATTGTTGCACCTATGTTTAAATTGCTCACTAAAGATGTTGATTTTCTATGGGATATTGATTGTCAAAATGTGTATTGAGAGGACCTAACTAGTCTCTCCCTTTTCACATTTGTACTGATGCGTTGGACACATCCCTTGGAGCTGTGCTAGGATAAAGGGAAAATCCCATTCCTTACGTTATTTATTTCATTAGCAAAAATATCTCACATGCATAATTAAATTACATTGTTACTAAAAAAGAATTACTAGTTCTAGTGCATGCTACCAACAAATTTAGACACTATATCACTGGTAATGAAACCTTTTTCCATATTGATCACTCCATTATTAGATTCCTTATGAATAAACCAATTACCAATGGAAGAATTACTAGATGGCTACTCTTACTCCAGAAATTTAATATCACTGTGAATGACATGCCTAGACGAGAGAATTTAGTTATAGATTTCTTGTCCTGAATGAATAATTCAAAAGATATTGCTCCAATTCCAGTTCTAGATGACTTTCTTGATGAGACATTGTTTTTTATTTCAATGTATACTCCTTGGTTTGCTCATGTGGCTAACTATTTGGTATCAGGGAAGCTACCACAAAATCTGTCCACCAAGGAGAGACACAATATTTCACAATGGAGTGCCAACTATTATTGGATAAGTGGAGACTTGTTTTGCACCGGACATGGTCTAATAATGAGGAGATGCATATGGGAAGATGAAACATTCGATGTCTTAAAAGCTTACCACAGTGAACCCTGTGGTGGACACTTTGCAGACAAATGAACAACTGATAAGGTCCTACATCTAGGTTATTACTGGCCCACTCTCTTTAAGGATGCCAAAAAGTTTGTTTTTATTTGTGATGCTTGTTAAATAATGGGGAGGCCTATTTCAAGTGATGAGATGCCTCTTCAAACTCAAATATCAATAGAGCCTTTTGAAAAGTAAGCGTTAGATTTTGTGGGAGTTATCTCTCCTATGTTCAGGAAGAAGAGGTACATATTAGTTTGTATTAATTATGTAACAAAGTGGGTGGAAGGCATGAATTTATATTCTGCCACTGAGAAGTTTGTTGTAGATTTCCTATTTGAAGACATCTTCACTCGGTTCGGGGTGCTTAGAGAAATTGCCATCGATCAAGGGACACAATTCACTTCCAAACTAGTAAAGGCTATCACTGAATAGTACCATATTAAGCACCGGAAATCTACTCCATACCACCATGGGGAAAATGGCCACGTTGAATCTACTAACAAAGTCTTGTAGTCCATTCTCACTAAAATAGTTTAACTACGCCATGGGGACTGGGCTTATAGGTTTCCAGAAGCATTATGGGCCTGTTGAATAACATGGAGAAATGTGACGAGATATACTCACTACGAGTTAGTATATTGGAAGAAGGTGTTGCTCCCCATTGAATTTCAGGTAAAACCATTTTAGACTGCTACTTAACTGGGAATGGATCTAAATGAAGCTCAGAAACAAAGAATACTTCAGTTGGATAAACTTGAAGAATAAGACAATGTGCCTTCAAAAGAACTATGTTGGTACAATACCAAAGAGCACGATGGCATGATAAATATATCAAGAAGAAAGTCTTCCAACCAGGAGATTAGGCACTACTGTATGATAGCAAGTTTAAACATTTGAAAGGGAAATTTTCAACCAGATGGTTGGGACCCTATGAAGTGGAGTAAGTTTTTGATAATGGCTCAATTAGGATTAAAACTATTGATGATGATCAGACTTCATTTATGGTAAATTGCCACCGACTAAAAATATACCATCGCCCGCTCTCCTGAAAGGGATTTTTGTAGAATGTGATGCAGGATCAAGAAATGGAGTTGGTTCAAAAGGGAGATCCAACTCTTGCTAGTTCTTCAAATACATATATTTACACACACACACACACACACACACACACACACACACACAATATATATATATATATATATAGAGAGAGAGAGAGAGAGAGAGAGAGTGGGTTGGCTTTTGTTTTCCTCCACAATTCACATAGAATAAAGAGGAAATATGTCAAGATTAGGTTTATTCCTTTATCTGGACTTGACATATTATTTACAAAAAGGGATGTTGTGGAGTTTACTGTGAACATTTCAGACTCCTTAAAATTGAATGTTCTAAACATTAACTGGCCCAATCTCATTAATATTGATGGGACAGTAGTAGTTAGGTGTTTGTCAAGTACAAAATTATTCTTTTCCAGGCTTGGTAGAATAATTACGGAAAATAAATCCTCTGGAGTCTACTTTGGGTTTTCCAAGCTCTCTAAAATTGAATACCCCGAGCATTAGCCAACGCAGGCTCGTTAAAATTATGAGAAGGCAGTAGATAAGGCTCTGTTAAGTACAAAATTATTATTTCCCAGGCTCAACTGAATAATTATGGGAAAGAATCCCCTTGGATTTTTCTTTTGTGCATTTCAGACTCTCAAAAATTGAAATGCCCCAGGCAGTGACCATCCCAAACCTGGTCAAAATCCATGGACTAGTGGCACCAGCATTGTTTTGCAGAAAACAACAGCCAGATTTCAGACAAAATTCCTAAAGTTGGCTCATATGAAGTGTCAAGCTCATCAAGGAAGCCTTCTATTTACTTTTCAGTACAATCACAATTGATTCGCTGGTTTCCATGAATTGATGAAGTAAATTTAGAGGTTTTGTACTTAAATTAGTATTTATCACAGACTAGAAATTAAGTACAGAATAATCTCTATAGTATGATGTCAAGACAAGAAAAATGATATATGGTATAAATTCTGGCTCAATAGTATTGGAATCGATGGAGATAATAATTACAAGCTTTTTGGTTTATTTATGATTAAAATTGAAGTCTTTAGGAATGTACTCAATGAATGACAAAGACACCAGTTAAGGATCAAGTTGTCCCCATCATTGTTATTTTTGAACTCGTGGATATCATCACATGGTCAAATCAAGGTATGAATGAATTTGCATTTACTTAGACTAATTCAGGATATGGATAATATAACTTAATGGTGATCTTCCTACTTTCGTTTCAATGATATACATTTATTCTCCATATAATATCGAAATCCAACTAATACTATACCATCCTATCCAATTACTCATTCCACTCGTTCTTATTCGTGTGATACATGTGTCAAGTACCTACTCCATCATTACACACAACCAATCCATGAAATAATTAGGAAATACATGGTTCTCGTTTTGAATAAATTTAAGTCTATTTGAACCTCGAAAAATAATGGTTGTCTGTCTCATTTGCTAGGATCAATAGTTAATAGACCTGTGGATCCCTACATTTTCCTCCTCGCCTTCATCATTTTTTAACCTTCTACATGGGGGTCGACTGCCATGAACCTACATTTTCCCAATTTTGCACTAGCCCCGAATATGCACTTTGTAAGGGGAAATTTGAGGAGAAATGATGGGTGTGTTTCCTTCAAAAATCCAGGGTTATAATGACAGGGTAGCTATGGAATTCGCGTAGATCTTTGATGGAAAGATTGCATAGGTCGGGAACTTGAGAATTAAGGTTACAAAAAATCTAATAAGTAAGGCAACATGATTTCCATTGACTGGTGAAAGATACTTTAAAGGAGGGTCGCTCGAATGGGACGATTGTGCCAAGTTTCTTAAGCCTACGTACAAGACTATCAACTAGTCAAAGGGAGTTCTGAGAAGCTATATAGAGGAGGAATGATGGCCACTGATCACCACATTGCAAAGGTTCGTCACCTGCGAGAGGAGGTATGCAATTGTTTTTATTTACCACATTAGGCTTCTCTTACACTTTTCGGATGGGCGTGAGGTTAATTTTCCATTTTTCATCCATAGACATTTGTACAAAGTTTCTCGGAGCTTTCAATCCACTACTAAAAATGTTGAAACTAGCTTATGCCACCATAGCCTTATCAAAATGCTAGTTTATAAGTTGGGTTAGCGTAAAAAGTCTTGGGAATAGTTTTTGACTAAAAATTTCCCCGGTGAGGAAAATCGAATCAAGGGCTTCCAAATGATTATTAGCACTAGATCAAAGAAACTGGAACAAGGGGCCGAGGCCCCTCCTAACTCTGTTTCTAAACAAGACTAGGGCCTTGATGGGACCCCTGTATCAACAAAAGGGGAGGGTAGTTTGACAAAACCCCCGAAGAAGCCCGGACTTGTGAACCCCAGTTATTCTATAAAGAAGCGAACCCTAGTCTCAAAGGGAAAGAAATGCAAAGTAAGTAGTGATTTGAAGAAGGAACCTGTAAAAAAGGATGTAGTAGTCGAAGAGCCCCAACAGAAAAAACGAAAGAGGCCTCGGGTGGAGGTTATGAAGACAGTTGCCTCACCAACAGAAGAATAGTTTGAAAGAGCTAACGCAACTCCTTAGAAAATAAAGAGGAAGCTATTTTGAGAAGAGGAAGAAGTGACATCAGTGATGAGTTCACCATTATAGAAAACAAAAGCATCTAATAATATGACTACGTCGCAGGGTCGGTGGCACACCATAAGCATGTATAGACAACAACTTTCAACTTCAGGTACTCAAAACCTCGAACCTGAAGAAACATACAAAGTGGAGGATATCCTACCTAAGGAAAACAAGTCTATTGATAACTTCCAGGATCTTTTAATTTGTTGAGATCACATATAATGTAGAGCAAAGAGAATATATAGAAGGGAAAACACTTTCTTCTTGTTTATGATTTGTCAAGAGTGTATAGAGTGTATGGCAAGAGCATGTGGAGACTAGAGAGAATAACAAACTAGGAATATAATTAGAAAAAATAAAATATTAACTAAGTAAAAAAATATAAAGTCATAATGAAACTTTATACCTTTGGATCTGATTAAAAAGGTTATATCTGGGGGAAGGGGGTGGATAGTGGGGTGAGGGTATTAAGGTAAAATGGAAAGTTTTTCCAATTGAAAGAAACATTTTGGAGAAGATAAAACAACACAATTAGCCCCAAAAGAGTAAAACATATATAATATATATTATATATATATATATATATATTATATTATATATATATATATATATATATATATATTCATGTGGCAACATAGGTTAAGGATTGAAATTAACAATACGAGAAAGTCTTCATACAAGTTCTATTATTGTGTTTGAAAATCAGGGTGTTTTCACATGAGGCAAACACCTTAAATAATCACTCACACGAACATATCAAAGATTAGTACACCAATGTTTTATTTGGTTAAAAACCCCAAATAAGGAAATATTCCATGGCCCCAACCAATGCAACTACTTGAGACAATATATCAACGCAAAAAAATAAAAAAACAAAATACTATACATAAGAGTTTCTTACAATCTATCTTTAGCAAATGACTCTCCATGCTCTTTAAATACAGATCATGGACAAATCAAATGTCAATGCACAATTAGTATTAGGGATAATATGAAACATGAGATCACTTTATGTATAAAACATATCATGAATGTTGGATTACATAACTATAAATCCATGCTAATGCATACTAAATAAGTACAATTTATTTAAACATACACTAGACCAATTTAATCTTTAACTAACTCTTATTATACAATATCCTTACATTAGTGGTTACTCAGAATTAGTTAATGGTTAGGGGTTAGGGGTTAGGGGTTAGTGATTAGGATGCTAGTGGTTAGGGTTAGGGGTTATAAGTTAATAATTTTGGTGGTAATAAGCTATTGGTTATGCTTTAGTGTTGAAGACTCAGTGGTAGTCCGTAGGGTTAGGGATTACAGCTTAGTTGTTAAGACTAAATGAGTAAGTGGATATTGGTTACTAAGTAATGATTACAAGCCAATAGGTTAGGAATCATTGAGATAGTAGTTTTGAGGGTTGTTGGTTACTGGGTTAGTGATTAATAGATATTATTAGTTCTAAAGCATGATGGGTTAGAGATTAAAGGTTAGGGCTTAAAGGATTAATGGTTAGAGGTTAGTGGATCAGTGGTTAATGGTCATGAGTTAGTGTTAAGCGGTGTTGGGTTGTGTTATATTCTTTCCACGACTAGCCCACGTAGTTAATCGGGGGGTTAGAAAGGGGGCGGAGCCCCCTCTTCGTTGCACTGATTGCGTAGCGGGGGGGATCACAGGGGGTTTGAGGGGTGCAAGTAACCCCACCCTATGGGGTCTGGGGCGCTTTTTGGACCCTATATTAGGTTGGGCGGACCTACCTATGGTTTTGTGCATGATTTCGCACATGGTTTTGGACGCGATGGTTTTTGGTCCATGGTATTGGATGCTTCGGCATCTATAAATATGTATTATAACATTGAAAGGAACATAATGAAAAATCAAGCTGGTAGTCCCGGTTTTGGGATCCATGTGAAAATCTCTGTGTATATGTGTTTTATGTGTTATGCTCTCGCATTGTTTATTTTTGTGTTTTAGAATTTGTATGCAGGTAATTTCTATACGGGGTTAAAACTTACATTTGGTATTCGAGCTGTTTTGGCTTCAAGGGGACGCCTTTGTTGCTGAGGGTTTTCGCTCGGGCCTGTGGTAGACCTTTTTCAGTGGGAGATTTGCGAGATCGATTCTGGTGGTGAAAGAAGATGATGAGCAGTGGAAAGATAGAGATCGAGAAATTTAATGGCCATAGTTTTGAGTTGTGGAAAATCAAGATGGAGGATCTGTTGGTGGATAAAGATCAGTGGATCGTGGTAGATATGGGTACTAAACCAACGGGAGTGTCCGATGAAGAATGGAAGAAGTTGGATCGGAAGGCAAAGAGCACAATAAGATTGTGTGTCTCAGATTTAGTATTGTTGAATGTATCAGGGGAAGCTACGACGAAGGCTTTGTGGGACAAGATAGGGACTTTGTACCAATCTAAGTCTCTGGTGAATAAACTGTTCTTGTAGAAAAAACTGTATAGTCTGAGGATGAAAGATGGAGACTCAGTGACAGAGCATCTGAACACATTTAATACTGTGGTAAGTCAATTAGCATTTGTTGATATTAAAATTTCTGATGAAGATAAGTGCATCAGTTTGTTGTATTCTCTACCAGATTCATGGGATAGTTTGGTTATTGTAATAGGTAGCAATGCAACTGCCTTGCATTTTGATGAAATAGTCTCATCCTTGCTAATGGAGGAGATGAGACAGAAAAATATGGAGAGCTATAATGGTGACGCCTTGTCTGTATGAGGACGGTCCTAGAAGAGAAAAAAAAAAGTCATCGAGTGGGAGATCTAAATCTAGAGGGAGATCTAAATCTCTAGGAAAACCTGTAAAGGTGGTGTGCTGGAAATGAAGAAAGGAAGGGCACTTCAAAAGGGACTGTAAATCTAAAGCTCTTGATAAAGGAAAGGGATCTGATGATGCTCCTTCTATAGAGGCGAAAACCACCTCAGATGAAGGTGGGGATGTGTACTTGGCTTCTTCAAGTACACATGTAGATCATGAGGCATGGTTGATTGACTCAGGTGCATCCTTTCACTTCACTCCCCATAGAGAGTGGTTCTTTGAGTATGAGAAATATGATGGTGGTGATGTCTTCTTAGGAGATGATAGGAAGGCTAGAATCATTGGTCGTGGAAAAGTAAAGTTGAAGTTGCAAGGTGGAAGGGTTAGAACCCTTCCGGGTGTTCTGCATATTCCTGCGTTGGCCAGAAATATGATTTCTGTAAGCAAGTTGGATGATGCAGGTGTAAAGACAGTGTTCGAGAAGGATACCTGCAAGATGGTTCGAGGAGCACTGGTATTGATGTGGGGAGTTCAGGATTGGAACTCTATACAGCTGTAAGGTGCATTGTTGTTGATAGTGCAACAGTTCCATGTTCCGAAAAGTGGAGTAGAAAATCTAGTGCTCTCTGGAGAGAAGGACCATGTTTGGCATCAAAGGCATGGACAAAGTGGAAGAAGGGCCTTCAAATACTCCATGGTAAGGTATGGTAGAAGGTATGAGTAATAGCTCTCTAGATTTTGATTTCTATGAAAATTGTGTATATGGGAAGCAGAATCGGGTGAATTTCCTCTCTGGTGGTAAGAGGGCGAAATAGATATTAGAGCTTGTGAATAGTGATGTGTTTGGACCTGTGAAGGTTCCATCACTGGGTAAGTTTGTGTACTATGTATCATTTATAGATGACTTCTAAAGAAATACATAGATATATTTCCTTAAGAAGAAATCTGAAGTCTTTGAAAAGTTTAAAGAATTTAAGGCTCTGGTGGTAAACCAGACATAGAAGAAGATAAAAGTGTTGAGGACAGATAACGGTGGAGAGTTTTGCAGCAAGGAATTTGAAGAATTCTAAGAAGTGTGGTATAGCACAACATACGACTACACCATACACACCTGAGCAAAATGGAGTTGTAGAAAGAATGAACAAGACGTTGATGGAAAGGGAAAGAAGCATGCTCAGTGGCGCTGAGTTAGGACATGAATTATGGGCAGAGGCGGTGGAGACAACATGTTACCTGGTCAACAGATCACCTTCATTAGAGTTGGAGGGTAAGACTCCACAAGAGTATGGACTGGTAAGAGACCCTCTCTTTCACATCTGAAGGTATTTGGATGTGATGCATATGTACATGTTCCAAAGGAGAAAAGAACCAAGTTTGATAGTAAATCTGAAAAGTGCATCTTTATTGGGTATAAGGATGGTTTAAAGGGTTATAAGCTTTGGAACCCAGTAACAAGGAAGGTTTTGTACCGCCGAGATGTGGTCTTCAAAGAGGTGAAGATGTTATTAAACATGAAGCCCAACCAAAAGAACATGAGAAGATAGAGTTTGAGCTAAAGGAGGAAGAATCAGACTCTACAGTAGAGGAGGAATTAGAAGATGAAGAGCCACAAACTATGGGTGTGAGAAGATCAGTTCGAGAAAGAAGGTAGACAAAAAGGTATAGTTCATCTACTTTCTGTTCAAATTTTTCTTTATCTATTATTGATCATGATCCCAGAACTGTGAAGGAAGCAGTAGATTCAGAGGATGGAAAACTCTAGAAAGAGGCCATGGTTGATGAAATGGCATCTTTGCACAAAAATGAGGCTTGAGATCTGGTGGACTTGTCGGTCGGAAAGAAACCCATTGGTAGAAAATGGGTGTTCAAGAAGAAGACAAATGCAAAAGGAAAGGTGGAGAAATACAAAGTTCAGTTGGTAGAAAAAGGTTATTCCCAGGTGTCGGGAATTGATTTTGGTGATATTTTTTCTCCTATTTCCAAGGTAGCTTCTATTAGATTGTTGTTATTTACTGCTACTACTTTTGATTATAAGGTAGAACAGATGGATGTGAAGACAACATTTCTTCACGGAGAACTGGAAGAGGAGATCTACATGAAGCAACCTGAAAGTTTTGCGGTGAAGGGTAAGAAAGAACTGGTATGCAAATTAAAGAAGTCTATATATGGGTTAAAACAGTCACCAAGGATGTGGTATCACACATTTGATACATTTATACGAGGACTTGGCTTCACCAGAAGCAAAGTAGATCAATGTTTGTATTTTAAATTAATTTGTGATCATGTTATTTATCTGGTATTGTATGTGGATGATATGTTGCTAGTTGGAAATGACAAAAAAATTATCCAAGATTTGAAGACCCATTTTTCCTCCAAATTCGACATGAAAAATCTTGGTGCTGCAAACTATATTTTGGGCATGGAAATTAAAAGAAATCAGACAAAGAGGAAGGTTAAAGCAGAGGAAGTATGTCGAGACAATATTGCAGAGGTTTAATATGCAGGATTGTAAATTAGTGAAGGTTCCTATTCTTGTAGGTGTAAAATTATCTGCTGAACAGTGTCCTAAGACACAAGAAGAGGAAGAGGACATGCCCCGCATTCCATGTGCAAGTGCACTCGGTAGCTTGATGTAGTGATGGTTTGTACTAGACTAGACAATGCACATGCAGTAGGAGTATTGAGCAGGTTTATGTCATAACTATGGAAGGAGCATTGGACATTAGTGAAGTGGATTTTCAGGTATTGGTGTGGCACTAGTGATTATGGTTTGTGCTACCAAGGAAGACTAGGGTTGGACAAAGAGTTGGATATTGGTGGTTTTGTTGATGCAGATTGGGCTGAAGATCCGGATCAGAGAAGATCTACAAGTGGGTATGTGTTTAACCTATTTGGAGGTGCAGTTAGTTGGATGAGTAAGAAACAATCTGTAGTGGCACTATCTAGTACAGAGGCAGAATACATGGTAGCCACTCATGCAAGCAAGGAAGTAGTTTGGTTGCACAGATTTCATTCAAGTATGGGGTTAGTACATGGTGCTATAAGGATATACTAGGACAGCCAAAGAGCAATTTTCTTGGAAAATAACCCTGCATATCATTCAAAGACAAAGCACATCGAATTTCAGTATCACTTTGTAAGGGATATGATAGAAGACAAAAAAATGTTTCTCGTAAAGGTGGACGCATTGAAGAATATTGCAGATGCATTGACAAAATCTGTGAGCTCTAAGAAATTCTCTTGGTGTAGAGAAACAATGGGCATCAGAGGACTGGATAAATGACTAAGCTCTTTTGTGGCCCCCTATAGAAAGAAAACAACAAGTGGGAGAATGTTGGGTTGTGTTATATTCTTTCCATGACTAGCCCATGTTGTTAACCAGGGGCTTCGAAGGGGGGCGAAGCCCCTTTTTGTTGCACTGATTTCCTAGCGAAGGGAGTCACACGGGGTTTGAGGGGTGCAGGTAACCCCACACTATGGGCAGACCTACTTATAGTTTTGTGCATGATTTTTCGCACATGGTTTTGGATGCGATGGTTTTCAATCCATGGTTTTGTACACGATGGTTTTTGGTCCATGGTATTGGATTCTTTGCCATGTATAAATATGTATTGTAACATTGAAAGGAATATAATGAAAAAACACGTTGGTAGTCTTAGTTTCAGGATCCAGGGAAAAATATCTGTGTATATGTGTTTTATGTGTTATGCTCTTGCATTTTTTATTTTCTGTGTTCTAGAATTTGTATGTAGGTAATTTATGTACGGGGTTAAAACCTACAGATAAAATGTTCCATTTACCTCTTTTGTTCCATCATCATTTCTGAATTTGATATTTTGTTCTAATGGAATACTCACAACTTTAAATCCTTTCAAATGAAATCTCTTTAGCACTTCATTTGTATATTTTCTTTATCTGATTAAAGTGCTTCCATTATGTATCCATACTTCAAGACCTAGACAATAGTGCAATTGTCCAAGATCATTCATCACAAATTCTTGTGATAACTTCATTCTACTAAGAACAAAAATGATTACGTTTTCGTGGTCATCAATAGATTCTCTTCTTTGAGCGAGTGTGGGTACACTTTTGGATCCCACAGTCCATTGTCTCAGATTGGGATAATAGATTCACAAGTGTATTTTGGTCAACTCTCTGTTCGATACTGGATACAAAACTTACTAAGTCCATGAGTTTCCATCCCCAAACTGATGGCCAAATAGAGGTTGTCGATAAGATGATCACAGAAAATATGTGCATGTACAACTTGAAGCATCCATGCACTTGGTATGAAAGTATCTCTTGTGTCCAACACAGCTACAACAAAGCTCTCCACAACTCAACAGGCCACAACCCCTTTCAAGTAGGGTTGGGATTTCAGCCATTATGCCCATTGATATGGCCATACTGTTTGCAGCCACTCATGTAGATTTCATTCATGTTCAGTGCAAATATGAAAGGGATAACAAATTCATTGAGCGCATTGAACACATCCACTAATAGGTCCATGATATATTGTATAGAACTAATGCTACGTACAAGTAGTTCCATGATCAGGATCGAGTGACGCACAAGTTCCAGGTGGGTGACAAAGTTTGGCTACATTTGCAAAAGGAGAGGCTTGTTGGACCCTACCGCAAGCTTTCTCTACTTCGATATGCGCCATACAACATCACCAAGGCCATTAGTGACAATGGATTTGAACTCAACATCCCACCGTTACTTGTTCTGCACCTAGTGTTCAATGTAGATCTCCTTTGGCTATACTTTCCAACATTGTTGGACACATCTTGCATTGTAGAACATCTCACACCTTTAGAGCTCAACCAGGTCTGAATGGAACATGCCACAACTGATCAGATAATGGACACATAGATCAAGAACCCTCGCCAACAAAGAATACGGCAATATCAAGTTTTCAAAGCATGCCAACTCCTTCACCAAGGCAGGTGGTTCACTAGGGACCAGGTTCAACAAAAATTTCCTCACCTCATGGAGGCTCTATATGCAATGCGGACCATTGCTTCCTAAGGGGGGAGGAATGATCTAGGTGGATATTGGTGGCCACCCACCTATTCCACCTAAACCCCCAAGTCTGTTTTATTTGTTTCCTTGTTCATTTCAACATTTACTATTTTTAGTAGTTTTTCGGGTCCTGAACTTCCAAAGCTGTTTTGACGCCCTAAACGACGTTTTTTGTGGGTCCGTGGTAGGCCCGTAGCCATTGGAATGGGCCTGCGGCAAAACTTGTAGTACTTGAAACCTTTCCAACAAGGTATCACACGTGCCAACCGGAGATAATATGACCAAGTTATGACCCTGGGAAGTTTTCTTCTGAACTAACCCCAACGGGGCCCACAAACTCTTGGTCTTACATATCTTGGGGTTAGGGTTTTGGTTGTTTACAATTTTCTCATTTTTTGAAATAATAAATAGGCCCTTAGCCTCATTATAACACAGTTCATAGGCATGTATCTACCACATATCTTCTTAGAGATAAGCTATCATCGCTCAAGATATATTATTTCCATTCTATTTGTAAACATAGTTTAGTATTTTTATATTAATGAAATGAAGTGTTTTCCTGTTGCATCTCTGTGTCTATGATTATATCTGTAAGATTGTTGCATTCATGTTTAAGTTTGGATCATCAAATGTAGGAGGCTCCTCTCTAGCTGAAATACCAGTGATAAACATTTGATATTCATCAAGCATTCCATTTAATGTCATAGTAACCAAGTTTGTACTAGATATTGTTCACCAATGTAACCTAATTTATCCTTTAAATCCTCAAGTCCAAAAATAAAATTACTGACACTTTCATTTTATTCCATCTTAATTGAAAGAAGCTTACTCTTTTAAATACAATATTTGATTGCTAATATTTGTCTCATACAAATTTTTGAGAGTGTCCCATGCCTCTTTGAATGTTTTTCACTCTCTAGTGTGTGGAATAATGTTTTCCTTAATAAACATTTGAAAAATCACCTTCGCTTTGTTTTGCCGTCGCTCCCGATCTTGAATTGCAACGTCTATGGCTTGAGGGGTCAGTTGCTTGACTTTAGCTCTAGACACAATCATCCATATATTTAACCTTTCATCAAAGTTTGCAACGTAAACTTCTATTTTGCATAGTTTCCACCATCGAGCTTGTTAGAGTCATATAAATAAGATGATGCCAATACATTAGCCATGTTACTTATTTTCACCAAGTACCAAGCACCAAAAAATACTAATTTTCACCAATAATTTTCTCACACATATAAACCCTCAAACATAAGTCATAAAATTTTATCCAATATCATTGGATACTATGATTGTATCCTTCTTTTTTAATCTTCCATCACTGTTTTATATATATATATATATATAAATATATATATATATTATAATATAATATATATTCTGTAATCCTAAAAACAAACCAATATTTCGCCATTCACCACCATCGTAGCTCGTTGTCTTCATTAAATCTTTAAAAAAAACCTTCATAGAAAACAAAATATACCAATTTTCATAAACTTAAAAACCACAAAGTTCCCCAAATCACAAAAACAACAACCACAAACAAATATCACAACTACCTATTTTTACTTAGATTGAACTTCCAATATGTAAAATATCTCACTTTTAGACTGGCTAGTATTCAAATTAATTCCAAATAAAACCAATTAAAATATTCATCCCTTTTGTCTTTTTCAGAATACCAAATTTATCCACGGGTATGCTATGACTTTTAGAATATATGGATTAAAAATAGTGTGGTCGATTTTTAAAGATATTCAAGTACGGTTTTACCGTTGTGCACACCATGCTTGGGAATAAAAGAGATGTTTGAGTACCAACCTTTAGAACCAGACGTTACTGGCTCTGATACCAATTTCTAGCAGGGGCTTCTGTCACAAGCTTGCTCTTTTTCTGTGTCTGTATTTTTCTTTCTGATAGCCATCTCCTGGTGAACCAGTGGTGAACCTACTCAGATCTTTCTCGCACTAGCGACCTTCACAACGGCTTCCTCGCCTTACACGGTCTTGGCGTCCCTTCGATCCTTTGGCGAACTTCCTGCGAACTTCGGACGAAAGCTCAGAGAGAACTACTATCACAGCGGATTCTTTATAGATACACAGAGGTACTCAGAGATGAAAATGGAATACTCATTTTATTTCAGAATGGAAATTTCTTACAGAATGCTCACAGAGCTTTTACAGAGATTGATTCTTTCCAGAAACAGACTAGTCTTGCTTTTTCTGGACTTTTCACAGCTTAATCATAAGCAAGTTACTACCAGAGGCTTCTGGCAAGATCTAGGCTCTGTATCAGAATCAGATTTTACACACCAAACTTGACTCTTCTAATGATTCGGCCACTTTAGGTTCTTACCAGTGCCGAGCACACTGATACGCAGGCTTCTCGAATCAACTAAGCCAGTGCCGAGCACACTGATACGCAGGCTTCTCGAATCAACTAAGGACTTTGAGTAATTACTTGTGATGCAAGCAGATCGGATTGAATATCCGCAGATGCAGAGCAGGAGAATACTCGACTCCAACACACACAAGACTAAGACTCGATAACTCTAAGACCCGATGCCTTCGTAATGAGCCTTACCCCTCTTTATATAGTAATAGAGGGGGGGACAAACATTACTGTTTTGCAGACCGAAAGGACTTCAAGAATCATTTCATTTTCAGTCTTTTTATCAAAGCAACGTCCGCACAAATATTCGGGCCAGGCCGAATTATTGCTTTCGGGTAATGCATGTGATAAATCTCTGAAAGAAAAGATTCATGTACTAACACCAAACCTATAGTGGGCTACACAGTGGATACTTTTGTACAAAAGCCCACAAGAAAAGACTATGAGAGAATATTTACACTGTGGAGGCTTTTGAACAGTAAAGCCCACGGGAACACTGGCCACAATTAAGCCCTTGTGACTGGTACTTATTCAAAATAAAGTAAAATCACGGAATCTTTCCCTCTTGTAAAGCAAGTCATCACAAGCCTTGGTATATATTCGCCGGACTATCATTGGCTTTCCCAGGATGATCTGATGTTGCACTTTGGTTAGCACGCACCATTCTAAATGATCTACCATATATTCATGGAGAGCATAATTAGTCATGTGGAATGGATCCCATTCTTTGACTGTCATATCTTTGACTGTGTTGTAGATGCGATGATAGCAATCTCCAATATTATAATCAAAACACTTCTGACAGTGTCTTCTTTGAAATCCTTCATGGTACACAGGATCCATAGCTGTTCTGTTGACGCCGTAATCTGTCCACCAGTTTCTGAACCATTCACATTGCCAATTATTTTGTGAAGCTGCCATTGTGCTGAATTTTAACTTTGTATAGGGGGTATCTGTCTTATCATCTACATTCAAAAAATCCCACCATAGCTTTTTATAATCCTGGAAGTTGTAAACTGTGTCAGGGAATATTATCTTTGGGTCATTTCTTGGCCATCTTGCTCCTTGTTGGACGTATGAAAGATTTTCCCATAAATCTCTTGTACGATAAATACAAAAATATGCCCCATAGATTCTGGTATTGCTGTCACCATGGTGACCAATCCGTCCAATGTCATGAAAATTTGACTCTAATGCCTCTCTTGCTGTCCTTGCATCAGCCTTTGCTTTGGTGTATATCATGTCATGGATCCACTTTCTTCCTTTTGGATATATTCTTCTTTCTGGGACATAATGTTGAAGATCTGAATGCGGCTGGAGATCTGCATCAAGGACTTTTGTATTTCGTAGTTGCCATGTAGGCTTCCAGCTGTTTTTGTATGTTTCCCAGTCTTGATTATCTGGGATAGTCCGCAGGACCTCACATTTCTGACTTGGATCCCACTCAGTGACTATCATCATGACTTGTGCAATATCTTTTTCAAGATATTCTCTGCTGAGAAAATCAGGGAGGCAATTTTGTTCACCTTTAATGTGTTCTACAGAGAAGTCAAAGTTTGCAAATAATGCTTGCCATCTGGCAAACTTTGCTTCTTCTGGTTTCTTTATGTCTTTGGATAAAACTTTCTTCAAGGCTGAAGCATCTGTTCTGAGAAGAAATGATTTGTTAATAAGATAAACTGCAAATTTGCTAATACAATTCCAAGCAGCTTTTACCTCTCATTCAATAACAAAATATTTCTGTTCAGTTGGGTTCCAGACCCCTGAGGCAAACTGAACTACTTGTTCTTCTTCACCAATCCTTTGTTTCAGAATTCCACCCCAACCAATATCACTGGCATCAGATTCTACAATCTTAAAGGCTTCATCATCTGCAATATATAAGATGGGCAAGGATTTTACTTTTGCCTTGATCTCCTGAACTGCCCTGGTGTGCTTTTCTGTCCATGGAGGAGGATTGTTACCTGTTCTTGGATTAAGCAATTTTCTGTCAGTAGCACAGTCTTGATAGAAACTGCTTACATAATTTAAACATCCAAGGAACCTCTGTAGTTGTGTCTTATCTTTTAAGACATCTGGAAATTTATCTGCAAACTCGATTGCATGCTGTTGTAGAGATATCTGACCATTTGCAATCTGATGTCCCAAAAATTTTACAGAAGTCTGAAACAATTCCATCTTCTTCTTGCTAAGTACAAGACCATTTCTTCGGACTAACTTCATAAAAATATTTACATGTTTAAAATGGTCATCAAGATTTCGAGAAAAAATTAAAACATCATCTATATATACAATCATCCAATCAAAATATGGTTTGAAGATATCATCCATAACTTTCTGGAATTTGGATGGAGCATTTTTGAGTCCGAAGGGCATGACATTCCATTCATAATGTCCTGCAGGAACACTGAAAGCAGTTTTGAATTTATCTTCCTCGCAAATGGCAACCTGCCAAAATCCAGCTTTTAAATCAAACTTTGAAAATATCTTTGCTCCTGCAATTCTTCTGATTAAGTCTCCTTTATGTGGGATAGGATATGTGTCATCTGCTAAAACTGAATTTAGAGGCTTGTAGTTTATGACAAGTCTAAGGATGCCTCTAATTTGTTCTGCTCTCTTATTCACATAGAAACCATAACAGTTCCAAGGACTATTGGATTCTCTGATCAATCTTCTGTTAAGCAGTTGTTGAATCTCCTGTTGACACAATGTCCTATATTCTTTGCTCATAGGTATGGCTCTACTTTTGCAGGGCTTACCTTTGTATCCTTCTTTGTATGGCAATCTAATTGTATGCTGCTTCCTGTGCCAGAAAGCATTCGGTTCTTCTGAACAACACTTCTTTGCCAGTTTTTCTTTAAGTTCTAGAATCCTGTTCTTTACTTGTGGCTGTTTCAGCTGGGCTTCAATTCTCAGCTGACTCTTCAGATCTTTAAGATCAGTTAACAGAGATTCTGCTTTGTCCAATTTTTGCATGGCTTGGACCATTGTAGAGACCCGAGGAGTAGAAACATATGGGAGCTCAATTCTTTTTCTTGTACCCCTGGATGTGGGTACGGAGATGAAATAACCGGATTTATTTCCCTTCACTCTTGTAGAACCATGTGGTTCTACTGCAGCTAAAAAGACATTACCTAATATGCAATCAACAGGTATGTCTGCTATAGCAAATTTCATGTACACACAATGAGTGTCAAAGCATAAAGCAGCTCTAGGGATCTCATATTTGAGCTTTTTGTTCCCTAATCCAACTACTTCCCTTTCTGCAGAAACCCAAAATTTTGCTGGGATGTTTTTAATATTTAGAATGTTAATATCAGCACCAGAATCCAGTAATGCAGTCATAAAATATACCTGATCTTGGATACAGATTTTTACCTTTACATGATGTTGTTGATATGTAATGGTAAATAATCGCATATCCTGAAAACCAAAATGTGGATCTGGTCTCCCTTCTGCAATTTCAATTTCATTGTGCTTTGAATCCCACTCTTCTTCTTCTGTTTTGATCATTTTTCCTTTCTGCAATTCTGCTATCTGTGCTTTAATAGCAGAGATTTCGGATTTAAGCTGGTGGATTTCTCCACTTACTTCGCCCAATGTCAAGGATCTTATTTTCCCTGGTTTTTGATGATGCCTTTGAAAGGATTTAGTATTTCTTTCATATGAAGCATCAACAAATATTGGCTTCTTACCTGTATCTCTTGCAGCTTTGGATTTGAGCTGATCTGTAAAAGCTTCAATCAGGCGATCTTTCATTGGCCCCTCTTCCATACTCCTGATCTGGGCTAAGATTTTCATCTCAGCTTCTTCTTCAGTGGATGCCATAAGGACCTTTTCTTTGACAGGCTTTGTCCTCTGTTCATCTTCGCTGGAGCTGTCAGACACTTCAGAATCATTGTAAAAAATATGGCATGCACATTCATCAGAATCTGAACAAGAACATTCTGATGTATCTGAATTACTAAATTGTCCCACATTTACTTGTATCTCCTCATCTGTACTACTGAAAGAGTCCAGAGATGAATCTTCTATCTGATGTTGTGCGGCAATGTGGAAGTTTGGACAGTGTTCTGTGGGATGTAGTTTTGATTTACATCTGAGACAGGAGAATGAACTAACATGTTCCTTTTTGACTTGTTTGGCTTTCTTGGCATATTCAGCTGTCTTTTTCCCTCTTTCTAATTTAGATTCTTCTCCTTGAGGACATCTTGAAGCAGTATGTCCTGTCTGTCCACAAACCCAACATGTTATCTTGTTCCATTTTTCCTGTTTGGATGAGTGTAAATGAATATCACAGGGATTATAATAATGAGTTTTTGGAATGTACCGATAATATCCTTTCCTTTTTGGGGCTTTATTCCTGGTGGGATATTTTCTTTTCGGATAATTCCTTTTGTTCTTGTAGAAAGTCTCTTTAAATTCTCTTTTGGCCTTTTTCTTAGACTTTCTTCTTTTAACTAATGGATCATCAACTGTTAATCCATATTTACTGCAGATAGATTTTCTGTCTGGCAACTTAGACAATTTTTCTAAGGATTTGTTGACTCTGGAACTGGTACAAAGGCTAACTAGAGTCTTTGTAATGAGGGAATAAATTTCTCCCCATGTATGTGATTCATAAGGCAATTGGAAAATATCCTGCATTTTGAGATAGTCAACAAATCTGGAAGGTAGAGCAGCAAGATATACCTGTTTCCAAAGAAGGTTTTTGGAATCCTTCACTTCATAGATCCGCTGCATCCAGTCTCTATGAAAATCATCATATTGAGACATTTTATGGCATTTGAGGTTCATCAGGATAACCTCATGTTTCTCTGCTATTTCAACTTCACAGCCACACCAATGTTCCAGAATCATTGATGTCAAGGCACCAATCATATTGTTTGTTACAGTGCCATCTTGGTTGTGAATTACATCTCCCTTTTCATATTTTAAGACTTCAGCCTCCATAGTCTCAATCAGCTTTGGAGATGACTCTGCTTCCCACCATCTGAGAAGAGTACCTGTAAAACACTGAATGATAGTTCTACAAGCATCTACTTCTGATTTTCCTCTTAAACACATGAGTTTGTATTCTGTATACATGATGTCAATCATTTGACGAATTTGGCCTACACTCATGTTGTCTATATTCCATTCTCTATGAGAATCAGGGAAAAAGGTATGTGCTTCAGGCATTTTCCCTTTCCCTTCTATATCAGGTGCAGAGTATCTGATGTATCTATGCTCAAGGGGTTGTCTATGCTCAAGAGGCTCATAAATCGGGAGGATTTGAGCTTCTGGTTCTTCGAATAAGGAAGCTATTGTGATCTTTTCAGATCCTTCTTCTTTGGTTTCCTTGGGAAACAACAAAGGGAATTTTTCCACATTTTTTATTGAATGTTCAATCTGGATATTTCTCTTGACCAGAAATGAATTGGGGACTGGCTTTTCTACTTTTGTGATCTGCATCTTATCAAACTTTTCATTTAAGCCAGTGACGATTGTCTTAGTTATGCCAATGTGACCAACTAGACTTTCTCCCAATTCTTCAATTTTTGTTAATGACTCTTTGGTGTATGACCGAGTCATGCTAGAATCAAACTGAATACTGTTTAAACAAGAATTTACACTATTAAAAGAAGACTGTACAACATCAATCTGTTTCTTCACTTCATCTGATTTTGCAATATTCATTTCCAGACCTTTTAATGCAGTATTTGTCCAGTTTATCTGTTCACTGGCCTTTTGAATCCTTCCATCGATTCCTAAGGCGTTGTCATCTTTCTGGACCAGAGGAATGGCTTTGGCTGCATTGGATTTTTCTCCTAAAATTATTCCTTTATATGGGGGAAAAGTAGTGGAAGTCTCCACTATGGAACCATCAAGTGCGGTCCACCCATGTTTATCAGGAACATTGCTGGAAGAGCTACCAGTCAGAACATTTATAGGAGCTACCTTATCTTTCCAGGAGTAAAAAGATATCCATTTATTATTAATTTCCATATATCTTTTCCAATCTATAGCCATTTTTCTTTTCTGGTCTGGGGTGTATCCTTTGTCAAATTCATCTGCCTGGGGATTTGTGAGTAAATCCCAATTTAACATTTCTTTCATCCACTGTGCACTGATCTGTGATTTTGGACATCCATCCATGATTGCAAAGAACTTATGCATTTCCATGACTGCAGGTTTCTTGTAGTCAGAGGGGATTTGTTTGAATCTACACTCAGGAATCAGTTCTGACATTTCTAATTTTCCCAATCCATATCTAGGTTTTGCAGGTCTCATGTAACAGATCATTTGAGTCAACCTAGGGTCTTCTTCTTCTATTGAATGCATCATGAGAACATGATCAGTATCTGGCTCAAACTCATGTGGAAAGGGTATATCTGAACATTTAGGATTTGGACATGAACTGATAGAAGTGGAGGGA
>APFE031457139.1:0-12849 GCA_000404065.3 Pinus taeda
CCTCTTTAAGATGTTCGAAGGCATTTGTTGCTTCTGGAGTCCATGAAAATGCATCTTTCTTCAATAATGTTGTTAGAGGTGCTGCTATTCTCCCATAATTCTTAACAAACTTGTGATAATACCCTGTCAACCCGAGAAATCCTCACAAATGCTTTATGGATGTGGGATTTTCCATTCCTTAATGGCTTTAATTTTGCTAGGGTCTACCTTAACTCCTTCATGAGATACAATATGACCCAGATATTCCACCTCTTGGACTCCAAAGAAGAATTTGGATCTTTTTGCATATAATTGTTTCTCCTCCAATAGTTGTAGCACCTTGTTAACATGTTCAACATGATCCTTCCAAGACTTGCTGTAGATTAGTATATCATCAAAAAATATTAACACACATTTTCTAAGGAATGGTTTGAAAATTGAATTGATCAAACCTTGAAATGTTGAAGGTGCATTGGTAAGGCCAAAAGGCATGAGCAAAAATTCATAATGACCCTCATGAGTTCTAAATGATGTTTTTGGAATGTCTTTAGTCTTCATTCTGATTTGATGATATCCTGAACGAAGATCCAACTTGGTGAAGTAAATTGATCCATGCAATTTATCAATGACAAGAATGGGAAACTTATCTTTAATAGTGAGCTTGTTGAGCTCCCTATAATCCGGACACATGCACCATGATCCATCCTTCTTGTGCACCAATACTACTGGGACAGAGAAAGAAATTTGACTCGGTTGAATTATACCAACCTCTAGCATTTCTGCAACCATACGTTCAATTTCACTCTTTTGGACATAGGGATATCTGTACGGCTTGATGTTTGCAGGAACACTTCCTAGAATTAGATGCATAGCATGATCATGATCACGCATAGGTGGGAGACCTTTGGGAGTCTCAAATACCTTGGAATGATTGCCTAGGAATTTTTGGAGATCTGGAGAAATAGATGATTATGATGTTGAAACATCTAGCGAACATAATTGTGCAATTACACCTCTTTTTTCTTTTTTTAGAAGCTTTGTAATGCCATTAGAGCTGATTATCTTTCTTGGTTTCCCTGCAATACCCCTTAATTCAACTTCCTTTCCTTCTGTAGAAAATTTGATGAAAAGTTCTTGAAAATTAAAATCTATTGTACCTAAGGATTGTAGCCATTGGACTCCTAGTACAACATCAGCACCTCCCATTGGAATGGAAAGCATTGGGCTAGTCAATACATATTCTCCCATGGATAGCTTGATATTATGGCACTTTCCAGAGAAATTTATTGTTCCTCCATTTGCAATCATTACTTGACACTCTGGTGCTGGATATAGGAAGCAATTCAATTCTTTTGCTACCTTACAATGAATAAAATTGTGGGTACTTCCTGAATCAATCAACACTATTACCTTTTTCTTCTTGATTGTCCTTCTATCTTGATGGTTTGAGGAGTGGTAATTCCCGCCAATGCATTACAAGATATTGTCGGATTCATTTGTTCTTCATCTAGGCTTTGTTCCTGGAGTATATCCTCTTCTTTTGACCTTTCTTACTCCTTTTCTTCTTCCTCTTCACAATCTATGTAGAATAATTTCTTCTCAACACACTTTATGACCTTTAGTGTATTTGCTATCACAACTGTAACAAAGCCCTTTTGCTCTTTTTTCTTCCAATTGTTGTGGTGTCAACCTTATAGGTTGTGGAAGACTAGCGGAAACAACACTTCCGTCTTTATAGATGTGAGTGGTATGCTTCCTGGTTGCCATAATTTTGCTTTCCATTTTTCTTGCTAACCTGAATGCCTTCTCTAATGAATCAGGTTCCCAAAGGCGAACGTCATGTTGGATACTATCCTTTAAAGACCCTATGAACACATCAATCCTATGCTCCTCTGGAATATCTTTTACCCTTATGTTCAATTTTTGGAACTCCTCAATGTGCTCCATTATTGAACCCTTTTGTTTGAGACTTATCAATTGGCTAAAAAAAGTGTTGCTTTTTGTATCCTCATAATTTGCTATCAATTCTTCCGTAAAAATTGCCCAAGTGATAAATTGTTTACGAGAGCAAAGCCATTGATACCATACAAACTGATTTGGTTCCAAATATAAAGTTGTCATACATACCTTTTGTGTGTTTTGCACATTATTGAGATCGAAAAATTGCTCCATCTGTAATATCCATGTTGCGGGATCCTTGCCATCAAACTTCCTCATATCGATTTTTGGAATATGGTGGGTCTTCGATCCAACATTAGAGTCTATGGAATAATGATTAACATTTCTTTTGTTCTCATCATGATTTTCCTTGAGTACCTTTTCACCATTAGTGACCATTACTTGTAGCAACTTATTCATATTTATTGTCAATTCTTCCATCTTGTCATCCATGCCATCAATTTTAGCGTCCATTCCATTCATCTTAGCGTCCATGCCATTCATCTTAGCTTCCATGCCATCCATCTTAGCTTCTACTCCCTTCTTTAAATAATCCATCTTAGCTTCTACACCTTTCTTTAAACCATCCATCTTAGCTTCTACATCTTTCCTTAAACCATCCATCTTAGATTCTGTTGCTTTTTGTGCAAGTGACACTTGTTGCACTTGTTCTTGTAATTTTGATATATCATGTAGCATTTCTTCCTCTTCTTCATGAGTCATGCTAGAGCTTTTCGGTTTCCTACTAGGTGTTTGCATTTTATTCCTCGGGCCATTAGTTACTGATAATAATGCTCTCTATCCTTTGAATTCCTTCAAAATAAATTTCAAACCAATCTTAAGCAAAAATTTAAAAGAATCTACACACATTTTTTCACTTTGTAGGAGCTCGATATTGCCTCTGATGTATCTCTGTACATTCAAATCATCCAGTTCTGAAATTGTGACCTACCATAGCCCTCTGTGTCCTCTTTCCAATGCCACCAACCTGATCTAAATTGGATTCTCCAAGGAAGAGTTATGTGAAATCTCCCACAATGACCTGATTATGGACTAGTTCAGTAAGGCGAACTTGTACGATGTGCCATGAGTCCCTGTTTCATCTTTTGGTTCTAACAAATATATACAAGAAACTACAATCCGTCCTCTTTCTGTACCTTCTTACGAAATTTCAATCCAATGCTCAGAGAAAAAGTTATGATGATTTTCCCCAGGTCACCTGTTTGGAATGTAATTCAGGAGTCTGGAAAAAGACCAACTTCCTCAGATCATATTTCTGCAAATATAGTGCAAAACGCTCTGAAATTCGGACCCGAGGTTCAGCGTGACGTCTTCTCAAATGGGTTTTTCTGTTAAATTCTGAAACATCGCAGAAAAAAATTATTGCGAAACTGCCACGATGATCTGTTTGGAGCAGCGAAACCCTAGAATCCAAAGCTCTGATACCAAATGTTATGAACCAACTCAAGAAAATATAGAAAAGATAGATCAACGCCTTAGAATTCAGCTTCTTCGAGGGGGCAACCTCCTTTACATTACATAAATGAACAATTCTTGGATGATACAAATGACAAAACCTCCTTTCTATATATAGGAGTCTATGGAGTCACAATATAGTCCAACCGACCTAACAATAATAATATAAAGCCACAAAAATAACAATAGAGGGATTCTATGGGGCACAGTAATAACAATATGGGGGCAATAGGGGCACAACGATATTAATAATGGGTACAACTACAATAGTAATGGGGTAATCACTAGTATTATAGGGACCCAACAGATCCAATGGTGATCGGACGGAGAAGGTGCTCGGCGGTTATCGGGCGAGGAAGAAATTTTACGCGGTAAGTGGTTTTGATCACACTACCGTTGGACGTTGGGCGGTAAAAGGACGAGGGCACGCGATCCCATTCAGCTCCCGATGCGTGGCAGTGGAGGAGAGAGGAAAACCACCCTCGATTTCCTATTAACGTACTGTTACTTCGTGGACATGGGGAAAGCGAATGTCGCCTGATTGTGGCAGAGATGATCAGATGACAGGGAATCAATCACGCAGGTTTTCCATCAGATGTGACGGGGAGCCACTGGATCAGGAGGCGAATATTGACGGTGGAGGTTATGGGTGAAGAATTTGCGGAGGTTCCAGGTCGTATGGGGCATGGTTTTATGAGGTTTTGGGTTTTAACGCTTGGGGCTTAAGAAACAAGGGTTTTATATGGTTTTTAATAGAAAAGTACAGGAAATGGAGATGAAGGGAGGAGGAGTGAGGTAAAGGAGAAGGTGAGAATGACTAGTATAGGCCTCCTTTGAGCATAACCAAGGAATGAGCTTATTTCTGATCCTTAAATATCAAAAATATGTAGCAGAGCTAACGCTGGCTCCTTCTAGGGATGAGATCCTCCCTTTGAGGTCTCAAGAACTGCAGACCAATGCCTTACCTGTCAAACCGGATGAGCAAAATTTCCTAGTGTTCCATTGGGCATGGAGTCTAATTAAGCTTACACTAAAACTGATAAAAAAATATATTTACAACTTTAAGGCCAAAAGACCTAAAACAACATAATTTTTTAAAAATCGCCCATTAACTGGGCCGTCAAAAACAGTCTCTCCTTCCATAATTTGCAACATGAAAGTATTGTTCCCTTCGATCTGACTGATGACAAAAGGTCCTGTCCATAGGGCATCAAACTTCCCATGGTTGCCTTTCTTCTCTTTCAGTGCATCCCACTTAACAACCAAGTCTCCAACCTGAAAATTATCTGTTTCGGACCTCCTGTCAAAGGCTTCCTTGACCCTCTTTTGATGTGCTGCAGACTTCTCAACCAACTGTTCTCTAATTTGATGTACCTCTACTAAATCAATAATCCTTTTTGCCATGTCCTCTTCCTCATTCTGCTCTTCTTGTAAAAACTTTGCCACAGGGAGTGTTAACTGAATTGGGAATACAACCTTAGTGCCATATACTAGCTTGAATGGAGAATTCCTTGTGGATTTCTTGGTGGTCACTCTGTCAACCCACAGTGCATACTTGAGTTTAGAATCCCAATTCTTTTTTTTGTCTTCCAATAGCTTTTTAATTATCCTTATCGGGCTCTTGTTGGAAGATTCTGCTAGACCATTGCCTTGAGGGTAATATGAGGTGGAATGAATCAGCTTCATGCCCATTGAGTCACACATGTCCACCAATTCTTTTTCCTTGAAGGCTGTTGCATTGTGTGTAACTAATTTATGTGGACAACCAAATATGGTGAAGATATTCTCTGTCAAGAACCTCATGACCACATGATGATCAACCTTTCTGGTAGGGATGGCCTCAATCCATTTAGTGAAGTAATATGTGGCTACTAAGATCCATCTGTGCTGGCCACTGGAATGTGGATTTATTTCTCCAATGAAATCCAAGCCCCACGTCTGAAAAGGGCCACCATCATGTATGGGTTTTAAGGGCAGGGAATTCAATTGTTGCTTGGCTTCAAATCTTTGGCACCTGTCACAAGATTTAGCAAATGAAAAGACATTAGAAAATAAGTTGGGCCAATAGTACCCAGCTTTGAGGATCTTATGGGTTGTAGTTTTCCAATAATGATGTCCTCCACATATGCTGGAATGAAACTTCTACATGACCTCCATGGATTGTTCCTTGTCCAGACACCTCAACAGAATTCCGGAGGGGTCCCTCCAATAGAGTAGATTTTCATGAATGCAATATTTGGTTGCCCTGAGCTTGATAGTTCTGGCTTGGCTTGAACTAAGGCCTGGAGGAACTTCTAGCTTTAGCAAGAATTGAGCCATTGTAGAAAACCATTCACAAGAAACTATTTTTTCTGCCAATGACTACTTTTGCCTTGGTTCAACTATTTCCCCTTCTGCCTGGCTATCTTCTAAATTTATGCTTATCAAATTCATGTCCAGCATTCTGCAATTTTCTTTAGCGATTAATCTAGCAAGGCCCTGACCTTTGACAAGCTTGGTGGGCTTCAATTCTATGTTAAATTCAATAAGCTTTGCAATCCATTTAGCCCTTCTTCCATCAGCATCAGGCTGCGTTAGGACATCTTTTATTGAAGCAGAGGGCACATATGCAATTACCCTGGAATGTAGAATGTAAATTTTGAAAGCTTTCAAAGACTTGATAAGAGCATATGCTTGCTTTTCAATAATATCATACCTAAGCTCAACATCCCTTAAGATTTTGTTGAAAAATGCCACTAGATGCTTTGAACCTTCCTCATCTGCTTGCAACAAAACTGCTGCAAGGGTGTCATCAGAGGCAAACGAAAAAATGTGGAACTCCTTGCTGTAATCTGGGCTGATCAAAGTAGGAGCTTCCATAATAGCTCTCTTGATGGATTCAAAAGATCTTCTTGCTGCATCAGTTCATTTGATTTCTGACCCCTTTTTCAACATGGAGGTAATGTGTTTTACAAGTTCTGCAAAGTTTGGGATAAACCTCCTTGCAAAATTTATCTTGCCCAGAAAGGACTGGATGTCCTTCTTTGATCTCAAGACAGACAAGGTTTGTATTGCTCTCACTCTTTCTAGGTCAATGTAACACCTACAGCAGACACAATGTGTCCTAATAGCTTACCTTCGTCTAAAGCAAATTATGAATTTTTAGTATTGACTGAAATCCCGAACCTTCTGCACTTCAAAATCAATTTCTTCAAATGTTGCAAATGGTCCTGGTGGTTGCTGGAGTACACTGTTATATCATCTAGGTAGATAAGGACAAACTTATCCTTCTCTCCTACAAATGCTATATCCATAGATCTTTGAAAGGTGGCTCCATCATTCATCAGCCCGAAAGGCATCTTGGAATACATAAAAGTGCCCCAAGGAGTGGTGAATGCAGTCTTCTCTTGGTCATTTGGATGTATAGCAACCTGGTTATACCCTGAAAAATCCATCTAGGAAAGACATCACTTTGGCTCCTGAGACTTTCTTCAACAAATGCTCCATCTTGGGTAGTGGATAATTGTCTTTCTTAGAGAATTTGTTTAAGTTTCTGAAATCAATGCAGAGCCTGATTTCTCCACTTTTCTTCCTCACCACTACCAAGTTGGCTACCCACTTTGAATATCTCAGGGGAACTATGATTTTGGCAGCCAGTAACTTCTTGATTTCCTTTTCAATCAGAGGGAGGAGCAAAGGATTTATGGGTCTCATTTTCTGCTTAAAAGGGATGGCGTCTTTCTCTAAATGAATCTTATGTTGGATGATCTTTTTGTCATATGTTTTTAGGTCACTATATTCCTAGGCAAAAACATCAACAAATTGCTTCATTAAATCATAGTACTCAGAACTCTGGGTAGCAGATAGATGGGCGGACAGGTTTGCATATCTTGGATGCTCTAGACTCCATAAATTATACCTATGGACTGTAGATTGATCTTGTTTTTGGGCAGTTTGATAAGGCACATCATTCTGGTCAAACAACTTTTCTAAGGGAACTAGACCTTTAGGTATATGATTATTGGGCAGTTGGACAATGCTATCTTCGCCAATTTTATTTCTAAGCTGGGGCTGGGGGTTTTCCTCCAAAGCTTCATTCTCTTGATCAATTTTCATTTCAGAGAATTTATCAATGACTTGCAAAAACATTTTTACCTCATCATCATCTTCAAAAACTTTCCAATGCTGGACATTATCAGGCAAGGATGGTCTATATTTCGTCTGAACTTCATAAACCGGTTTGGGAGACATGGGGGGAATAAACATGCTAGCAGAAACAACAAGGGAATCAACAAGCTGATTCTTTACTCTAGAGATATATGAGATGCAAAAATGATCAAAAGAATATTTGAGTCTCCATACCTCATCTCTATATGCTTTTAGCCTCGAGTGCTTTGCTTGGAATGTTTTGTTCACTTGCTGAATGATAAGATCAACATCTCCAAACACCTCTATGCTTTTGATTCCTCTATCTTTAGCTGCACTAAGGCCCAATATCAGAGCCTCATATTTTTCTATATTATTGGTGACTTAGAAAGCCAACTTAAAAGATAGATGTGTGCTTTCTTGTTTTGGGGATATCATCACCACTCCTGCTCCTGCAGTTTCCCTTGAACATGCTCCATCAAAGAACATCTCCCAAACCTGACTTCCTTGCTCTCCCATGGCCTGAACTATTGGTTTCTTGAGCTGCATTGAGGCCTTCTGAGATTCTTCAATTTGGAGAATACATGCTCCAAAATCAGTGTCCACAACGTAAATAGGATGATTGGAAGGATTCTTCTCATCATTGATGATGTAGGCTAGCTGTGCCTCTCTATATAATCTCCTGCTTTCTCCCCCAAAGACTGGGAAAATGGCATAAGATAGATCATTTTGTAACGTCCCACCTAGTCTCTTAATCCACCCTCTAGACAACAGCATGCCAAACTTGGGAGGGATATCTGCTACCACAATGTCCATCATCATGCTCTTCATGGGCAACTGAGTTAGGGTAACAGCCACGTCTTTGATCAATCCCAGACATTTCACCTTTCTTGAATCAAATGAGAATAAATCATGATAAGGTCTAGTAATATCAAGGCCTAACTCTTCCATGATAGGTTGGGGCATTAGATTGTGGCTGGCCCTTGTGTCCAGCAAACAATTGTGGAGGATTTTGTCATGAATGGTCAAGGAGACATAAAATAATGGAGAATTATCATTAGCAGGTTCAGTCATTTGGCCAAGCACAATTGCAGGTTTTTCATCTTGCAAATTGACATATTCAGTGGAGGTTTGCATGGCTTTCAGCTCAAGGGCACCTAGAATAGGCTCTCTGAAGACTTCACTCTTTGTAAGCTCTATCAGAGGCACATATATTTTTAACTTCTGGACTTCTGATTCAAAGCTGAAAGGGAAAGGGAACTTGTCAGGAACTCTTACCTCTTGAGCTGGTGCTTTGAGGATGACTGGGTTAGTTGCTAGCCTTTTATGTTTGATGTTCTGATGCTCTGTGGGGACAACAACACTTTGGACAAGATTCCCCTTGACATTGCTTGGTCTTGACCTCATATTATATCTTTGTTGTTCGTCAGTCTGCATAACAGGCTCTCTGTCCCACTCTTGATTAGTTTGGTCCTAGGGTAATGATTCTTCATAGTCAGCCAATGTCAAGAAGGCAACACTGCCATTATCTTCCATGCAATGAATTTCATTCTCTTCTTCAAACTTCTCCTCCTCCATGACTACATTTTGGAAAGGAGCCTTAACCTTTTGTTCTTCACCAGCTTCTTTACCTCTCTGAATGATTTGAAATTGTTCATTTTCTCTTCTGAATGGATTTTGGTTTCTTGGAGCAAATGTATTTGGAAGCCTTGCCTTTCCAGATCTCTGCTCAACCTTTAGCTTGGATATTTCAGAAGCCAATGACTCTATCATTTTAGTCATTTTGTCTAATTTAGGTTCTGAAGATGAAGCAGAGGAAGATGAAGCCTCACCTCTCTGCCTCCTTCTATCAGCATGAATTTTGAGCTTTTCTACAGCCATGATATTAGATTCCACCTCTAGGGCTGCATCCTGCATTTCGGCCAGAGTGGCACATCTTCTTTCTCTCAAAAACAAGCAAAAATCAGAGTCAAATGCATTAGCATAAGTGAGTTTGGCAGAGGTGGGGGTAGGCTTTACTTCAGCTGGTATCTTACTATACATACGATTGAATCTTTTATTGAAATCAGACAATGATTCCCCATTTTCCCTCTTGAGGTTTCCAAACTCAGTATGGTAATATAGCATGTCCTTTTTATCTCCCCAATGCTTCAAAAATACATCATCTAATGCTTCAATATCAGCTATAGACCTAGGGGTCAATTCTTTGAACCACTTTCTAGCCTCTCCATCAAGGCTTTGGACAAATACTCTCATCCAGACATCATCCTCACTAATATCTAGGTTATCAACATAACTATAAAAAGACTCAAGGTGTTCTTTAGCTGTCACTCACTCTGTACCAGTGAACTTGGGCATGTATTTCTGATACTCTCTTGCAGGCATGGCATTCAAAGGAATAGGCAAAACCAAGGGTTCATACCTATCAACTATGATCCTTTCCATCTTCATGGGTGCTTGTTGGCCTGCCATGACTGGGATAGGTGGAATAGTACTGGTCGTTTTGATGACAGGGGACTGAGGAACGAATAACAGAGATGAAGGAAAATGGACTGTATGGGAGGCTTTCTTTAGACTAAGATCCAAAGGGGAACTTAATGAACAAGGAGCTTTATGAATCTTTGAAGGTATTTCTTCACTAACAATGCTGGGCTGTTGGGTCCCTATAATACTAGTTATTACCCCATGACTATGGTAGTTGTACCCCTTATTAATATTGTTGTGCCCCTATTGCTCCCATATTGTTATTACTGTGCCCCATAGAATCCCTCTCTTGTTATTTTTGTGGCTTTATATTATTATTGTTAGGTCGACTAGGTTATATTGTGACTCCTTAGACTCCTATATATAGAAAGGAGGTTTTGTCATTTGTATTATCCAAGAATTGTTCATTTATGTAATGTAAAGGAGGTTTCCCCCTCGAAGAGGTTGAATTCTAAGGCGTTGATATATATTTTCTATCTTTTCTTGAGCTGGTTTCATAACATTTGGTATCAGAGCCAAGTTCTAGGGTTTCGCTGCTCCAAATAGGTCATCGTGGCATTTTTGCTATAACTTTTTTCTACAACGTTTCATAAGTTGGAAAACAAACGCATTTGAGAAGACTTCGCGTTGCAGCTCAGGTCCGAATTTCAGACTTTTTCGCGCTATATTTGTGGATATATGATCTGAGGAAGTTGGTTTTTTTTTAGAATCCTGAATTACATTCCAAACAGGTGACCTGGGGAAAATCGTCATAACTTTCTCTCTGAGCATCAGATTGAAATTTCACAAAATGATATAGAAATAGGATGGACTGTAGTTTCATCTAGATATTTTCAGAGCCAGAGGTCCAAATAGTGACACGTGGCACTTCATACAAGTTCGCTCTTCTGAAAAGGTCTATAATCAGGTCACTGTGGGAGATTTGGCATAACTCTTCATTGGAGAATCCAATTGGGGTCAGATTGGTGGCATTGGAAAGAGGACATAGAGGGCTATCACAGGTCCGAATTTCAGAACTGGATGTTTTGAAAGTACAGAGATACATCAGAGGAAATATCGAGCTCCTATAAAGAAAAAAAAAAAGGTGTGTAGATTTTTTTAAAGTTTTGCTTAAGATTGGTTTGAAAATTTATTTTGAAGGAATTCAAAGGGCTAGTAGAGCATTATTATCGGTAACTGATGTCCTGAGGAAAGAAAATTCAAACACCTAGTAAGGAACCTGAAATCTCTAGCATGACGCATGAAGAAAAGGAAGAAATGCTACATGATATATCAAAATTAAAAGACCAAGTGCAAAAAATGTTAGCCTAACAAAAGCTAACAGAAGCTAAGATAAATGGCATGGAATCTAAGATAAAGGGCATGGAAGCTAAGATGGACGATTGGAAGACAGATTTGAAGACAAACATGGACAATTTGAAGACAGATTTGAAGACAGACATGGACGAATTGAAGATAAATATGAATAAGTTGCTACATGAAATGGTCACTAAGGGTGAAAGGGTAGTAAAGGAAACTCATGATGAGAACAAAAGAAATGTTAATCATGATTCCATAGACTCTAATGTGATGTCGAAGACCCATCATATTCCAAAAATCGATAGAGGAAGTTTGATGGCAAGGATCCTGCAACATGGATATTACAGATGGAGCAATTTTTCGATCTCAATAATGTGCAAAACACACAAAAGGTATGTATGGCAACTTTATATTTGGAATCAAATCAGTTTTTATGGTATCAATGGCTTTTCTCTCGTAAACAATTTATCACTTGGGAAATTTTTACGGAAGAATTGATAGCACATTATGAGGATACAAAAAGCAACACTTTTTTTAGCCAATTGATAAGTCTCAAACAAAAGGGTTCAATAATGGAGCACATTGAGGATTTCCAAAAATTGAACATAAGGGTAAAAGATATTCCAGAGGAGCATAGGATTGATGTGTTCATAGGATCTTTAAAGGATAATATCCAACATGATGTTCGCCTTTGGGAACCTGATTCATTAGAGAAGGCATTCAGGTTAGCAAGAAAAATGGAAAGCAAAATTATGGAAACCAGGAAGCATACCACTCATAATTATAAAGATGGAAGTGTTGTTTCCCCTAGTCTTCCACAACCTATAAGGTTGACACCACAACAATTGGAAGAAAAAAGAGAAAAATGGCTTTGGTACAGTTGTGATAGCAAATACACTAAGGGTCATAAGTGTGCTGAGAAGAAATTATTCTACATAGATTGTGAAGAGGAAGAAGAAAAGAAGAAAGAAAGGTCAAAAGAAGAGGATATACTCCAGGAAAAAAGCCTAGATGAAGAACAAATGAATCTAACGATATCGTGTAATGCATTGGCGGGAATTACCACTCCTCAAACCATCAAGATAGAAGGAAAAATCAAGAAGAAAAAGGTAATAGTGTTGGTTGATTAAGGAAGTACCCACAATTTTATTCATTGTAAGGTAGCAAAAGAATTGAATTGCTTCCTAGATCCAGCACTAGAGTGTCAAGTGATGATTGCAAGTGGAGGAACAATAAATTTCTTTGGAAAATGCCATAATGTCAAGCTATCGATGGGAGAATATGTATTTACTAGTCCAATGCTTTCCATTCCAATGGGAGGTGATGATGTTGTACTAGGAGTCCAATGGCTACAATCCTTGGGTACAATAGCTTTTAATTTTCAAGAAATTTTCATCAAATTTTCGATGGAAGGAAAGGAAGTTGAATTAAGGGGTATTGCAGGGAAACCAAGAAAGATAATTAGCTCTAATGGTATGACAAAGCTTCTAAAAAAGGAACAAAGAGGTGTAATTGCACAATTATGTTCGCTAGATGTTTCCACATTGG
>APFE031457140.1:0-52748 GCA_000404065.3 Pinus taeda
CCCCCTTTTCTGCATTTCCCTAAAATCCTTGGAATCTAATATCATATGAATATTAGATGATGATGTTATATTTTTTTTTCTCAAATTTCATTGGAATTAACTTAAGGTTTGTATTTTTCACAACCTTCTTACGCTTCTGGGTAGAAAGGTAAGTATTGACTACCATAACTAGAGTTGGTCATCTCTTAGGTAAAACCAACATCTCATCACTTAAATTAAAATAACTAGAGGTGAGATGCTTACTAGAAACCTCTTTGATGATAATGATATTTTGTGCATGTGGGAAAGGGATTGCCCCATCATCCTTCAAATAGTACAAGAAGGATTGAATTTGGAGCCTTGCAATATCCACCTCCTAGTCCATGTTCATAGTGTTTAAATGCTTTGAAGTCTAACACATAATTTCCTTTCAAGAGACATGGCTCATTTTCCCCAACCTCCAAATCCAACTTATAGGTTAGCCATTAGATGTGATAGTTATTTTAAACCTATAGTGTCTCATAATTCTCCACAAAATTGTTGATTTTTGAGTAGACTGGGATGTAATCCAAGCACTAGGGTTCAAGGTTTGGAGGGTAAAATACCACAAGGGTCACTTGTGGGCTTGGAACCCAAGGTTGGGGTTTTGCACCAATCGTGATTTGGGCCAAAACCATGGACACATTTTAACATGTGATGGATGAGGATGATAGCCCTTGTTGGGACAATTCCAACGCAATGAAAATCATTCGATTCTGAGTTGTAGAAATGGAGTTATGATTTTTTGAAAGTTATGTGTCAGCATGGTGGCTCAAGGTCAAAGTGGAGTTGATGTTAATAAGCATTATGATAGGTTGTCAAGCCCTATGATGGCGTTTTGAGGAGCCCTTATATGTATTATAAATAAAAGATGAGTGTGAGACCATTTGACGCATCCAAAGTGAGCAACACATCACAAGAGAACAACTCATTGAACGAGATGGAGGATTCTGTCTGGGCCGTGTGAAAAATGAGAGATCAGTGTGGAGGAGAAGACTGTTTTGGGCTTTTTTTGGTGATTGAATTGAAAAATAAGAGGGCCAAGGGGTAGGAGTCAAGAACAAGACTGTTTAAGGGTTCATTTAAGGGTGGATTGTCCTAGAACAAGCAGTTGTAGACCTGTTGAAGAAATCTGAGGCTACCGTAGTGAATTGAAGGAGGGATGAGGGTTATTTGCATGTTATAACAACCCATACCTACAACAAACTACTACCACCCCTCAAGGAAGGACAACCGCAACTGTGAGGAGAGAATCTGGGTAGAAATTAAGGGCTACAAAGTGACTATGGTTTTGTGCTAACCAGACCGAGGTTGCAGCAAAGGAGCGTACCTTAAATAGTGAGCTAAAGATATCATATTTTGGTGCATATTGTAGGTGTTGGATTCATGTTATTGGATCAGTTTTGGATTAGTTTTATGAGCAATCTATAACTGCCATGTGTTGAGGTTGACTTGGGCAATTGGAGACCTCAACTAGGAACAAAACTTATAGTGAAGTGTTGGGTGCCATTGGACTTGTGGAGGGAAACGTGTTGGCTACCCAAAGTAGCCCGTGGCTACCAGTCCTAAAGGAGGTGTGACAACTAAAGTTTGGGTGAAGTTTGTAGCCTAATGTCTAGCCCTTTGATCGATGAAAGAGGCTGCTAGCTTGGCAGATTGGAGCTCAGGTATTGGCTAGCCTAGAGAGGATATTAGATAAAATTGTGTTCAATGTAGCAGAAGTGACGTGTAGCAGTGATAGGTGGTAATCATCAAGGAGACTCTGTGTGTTTTCCATTGAAGGACTAAGGGGCAACTAGAGAGTAGAACGAGAGTGAAGGACCGATAGGACAAGATACGACATAGATGCAACAACAATATTGTCATTGTATCTTGTATTCCATAGAGTGTTCTATTATTTAGATTGGTTTAATATAACAAAGATTGGGTTGTATATTATTGTACAATATTTTCTTAAAAATTATGTATACTTGTGCATATGAGATTTACTGCTTTATATTTTTCCGCTGTGCAAAGTAGTTATGTTGAGGTTCTTGGTTTGGTAGTTTTAAAGATTCTAAGATTCTATCCTTGACCCAAAATCGTGGACATTCAACATGGTATCAAAAGGTGTCTAAGCTACTTTGAAAGTCAGTGAATCAGAGTTGTCCACAATGAAGTAGGATTCAAGAGGGAGTTGGTCACATTGTAGGTGACAATGTCGAAGTTGTAGGTTGGTATCCAGTATGAGGACAGGTTGGAGGGACTATCCAACTATAGTCCATGGAAGGAAAGGATCATATGCACCTCTCTAATGCTGCTTCCCAACACAATAAAGAATGAAATGAGTGCAATGAATTCTCTCCACCATGGTAAAGAATGAAATGGGTGCAATGAATTCTCTCCACCATGGTAAAGAATTGTATTAATTCTTTAACGTTGGAATATAAGAATTGAATGCATTGAACACATTGAGTGCTGCTTGGTATTGTAAAAGGTTTCCATATGGTGAAAACTTAGATATTGTAAAAAGATCCAAAAAAACGTTGACCATTAATGATAACGATAATGATAACAATAACGTTTCCATAAATTAACTCCATACGCACTCCAACCTCATAACTTTCAAATAAACGGTGCATACAACTGTAACGCTGGCCAAGAATACAATTATAGTGCTGCTTCTACTAATGGTCTGATTGAAACTAATGATATTACTGTATTAGTCGAATTCTTCAATCAACATTTATAACATTCCCATAATGCAATGGTCGACATAGCTATGCCTACATGGATTTTTTGGTTTGTAACGACACAATAATATTGTTCATGTCAATCTCAAGTCTAACATGCGATGGTATTTTGGTTTGATTCCCTGACACCTGTTTTTAATTCTAACAACCTTTTTTTTCCAAAACGCATCCATGTGCAACACATCCATGCAAGAGTAGAGATGATTAATATGGTTTTTCAAATAATTAAATTCATCCATAAAATCTTGGTCAAATCCATTGAGTCTTTATTGTATTCCATCTCCCTTTGAGATTGTCTTATTTTCCCATATGCAAAGGCAAAATCAAATTATCTCTTTGTTGTGATAAATGTTCAGCCAATTGATTAGATGCACTACTTAGGCCTTTCTCAATTGTTGATAGTGGATGTTTTGCTAAAGCATTTTCAAGCAATGCTACAATAAGTTATGTCCCCATAATCTTACTACAAAATCACAAACTTTGTCTCCATTGAATACATATTATTTTGTTTCTAGTCGTTGTTTCATTTAGTAGCCATCATTGATGTAGGGAAAAGTTCTAAAATTGTGCTTCAAAGATCCCTTTTCTTTGAAATGGAGTGCATCCAAATATGGCACATATCCTTATTTCTTGTGTGCAAATAACTTCCATAACTCATCACAGAGGTAGCACAATTTCATATGCTTGGAGTGGAATCATCTCTTATTACTCTCATTGAAATTGAAGTTTTTTATTCCATTTTTTTTTTTTAAATAACATTGTCCAGTCTCAATTCAGCTCCTTCCCGTTATTAAAAAGTGTCTTGTATGGGACTCTTGAGCTTTATACATCCATTTTTCTTGATCTTTGGTTCTCTTTAACTCACAATTTTTCTATTGTAATCAGATGCATGAGAATGTCTTGTTCTCAAATATTTGTATCCACAATCGCAATCAAGACCATTTAGAGTCTATTCGTCTTTGTTTGAGACTGATGCACTCAAGATGGATTTGAATCTTTTAATTTTTAGGGTTTTGTCTTGTTTCTCCATTTTTATTTGCAACATTTGCAATGTATGTAGTTATTTAATTGTTGAAATGAATTAACGCTGGAGATGTCTCCTTTTTTCTTGCAGATTTTGCAGAAGCCTTTTTGCAAAAGAAAATTCTCTTGCTATCTTTCAACTTTTCTTTGGATTACTTCACATATCTCTTACTACTTCAAATTCTCAAAGAGGTGACACATTCCATTTCGTAACTTGATTCTTTCCAATACAATGATGAATTTTTGGATTGTATAAAATCAACTCCTTATACAAAATTTCCTCAAGCACAACACCTTCCTCTTTCATCCGTTGTAGCAAACACTTTGTTTGACATAGTTATTTCCAAAGAATTGTGATGATTATTCTTGCAATTAGGAGAGGTGTTCCTTCAACTTCATCATGTTTTATAGATTCATTATGATTACAACCCTCTTTTTCCTTACACAAATCTTCAACAACATTAAAATTGTGATGGAGCTACTATACAAAACTTTTAGATCCTCTAGTTAAGTTGGCCCAACACACTGTAAAATCATTTTTCTCTAAATCCTTTTGAGATATTTCTGAATTTGTGGAGGATGCATCATTGATTTCAAATTATTTCCAAGACATTGGAGATAACTTTGCAGTGGGGTGATTTTCTTTTTCTTTTCTTTCAAGTTGGATATAATATAGTGGTAATTCCATCCACTAAATCATCCTTTATTATATAATATTTTATTCAATACATTTTCCACAGTATAGATGTATTTCACACCTACATATTCAAATATTTATTGTCAATAATGGAGCTTCCCTCACCCTCAGGTGCTATCGGTCTAACACTGGCAAATTCTTCTTTTCTTTCTTGAGGAACTCCACCTAGGACCAAGCTAGGTCACTAATTGCTCTTTATTCTTTCTCTTCCACACGTTAGTAGGTTCTTGTTTGAATTTATTGAAGTTTCTTCCATATTTTGTCTAGTGCTCTTTAGAATATATGGAAACTTACAATCCTTGGCTTTGTGGCCAAGATTATTACACTCAAAACATCTTGTGTGGCAAAAAAACAAATAAAATGGAGTATTTCTTTTTGCATTCATGTTTTTCTTTATATACACTTTGCATTCAACAACTTTATGCCCAAATTCATTACATAAATGACATTAACCATAAAATTGATTTGTGTACCTGGTGTATGGTTGTCTTCTCTGTTTGCTTGCTTGTGGGAGCCTTGTCATTTGCTTTTGTTAATTAAACTTGATTTGCTTTCTATTACATTCTACTGCCAGATGTCCATGTTCATGGCAAGAAAAAAATGCGATATTTTCCCTAGGAGTAAAGAATCTCCTTTAAGATCTTTCGAATTTGTTCAACTCATTTTCAGGAGAGAATGATCTTCTTGTAGTGAACCCTTTCTTCATTTCATTCATTGGATTTTGATATTACTACTTGTTTTTGTTCTCTTCTTTATTAATCATGGTGCTTGTCCTTTCTCCTACAGGTCCTTTTAGGAAAGCTTCATTATCATCTTTAATATCTGTGTTTTCTGAGTTCTTCATGGAGGCAACCTCCTTTTCTAGCTACTTACACAACCTATTATTTTCTTTAATCTCAACTTCTAATATTTTACACTATAGGTCTCTCTCCTTGAATTTAATTCCCATCAGCTCTTCTAGTCTCCTTGCTTCTTCAATTTGTGTCTTCAAGATGATACATTTGTCCTTGTACTCATGCTCTTTCTCATCACATATCTGCACCAGTTTCTTCAAATCTTTGTTTTCATTCTTGAATATTTCTATAATAGCCAATGACAAGTCAAGCCTAGCTTTATTTTCATCTGTCTTTTCTTCATGAGGGTCAGGTACATTCACACAGGTAGAGGTTTCATTTAACTGAACACTTTCCTTTTGACAAGGTTTTTTTTCCTTCCTCTTTCTCTTTTCTTTCTCTGCACTGCTGCTGCTAGCATCTCCATGCATGAGTTGCAATCTATCCCAAGTTTCTTTTGCAGAAGTTATATGTATGACTATATAAATATCCTTATTATGAATATTGTTGTACATGACACATTTTTCCTTAGCATTCCACTATTGTTCTTGCAAAGAGGGAGAATATTAACAGTAACCATCACATACAAGCTTCCATACACTAGGTCCATAGGCTATCAATTTGGTTTTAACCTTATCTCTCAATTCATGAAAGTTTGATGTACTAAGCATAGGCACAATTTGACACTCCATAACTCAACCAAAACTACCTTCACGCTATTAGGCTTACACCGAAGGAACCTGATTTGATACCAATTGATGAAAAATTGACTAAACTGAGAGGGGGGTGGGGTGGGGGTGAATCAATTTAGTATATTCATGGACATTAAAATTATTTTCCTTAATCTCATTAATTGAAACATTGCATGAAAAAATTAACAAATAATAACCAACATATTGAATATGTGAACAACAAGTAATAATCTAATCAAAACATCACATCAGTGGATAATAACAACACATATTGACACAAGATATATGTGGAAACCCATAAAGGGAGAAAACCACGATTTTATTATTGTTGTGATGCAAAGGAAAGCTCCTACTCCTTATTACATCTAATTTTCTGTAGGCTCCAACCTACAAGAGGCTGCTACTCCTTATTATATTTGATTTTCTGTAGGCTCCAACCTACAAGAGGCTGCTACTCCTTATTACATCTGATTTTTTGTAGGCTACAACCCACAGGAGGCTCCTACTACAAGAGGATACAATCTCATGTTTATCAAGCCACTACTTGAAAGGACTACAACCCCCTGATGCAAAAAAGAAACAACAATGTGCTGGTTTACTTGGTCATAAATTCTGCATATCTCCATCTTCATTTCAGCCTTTTCTTCCCATCAAATATGCATCACATAAGCTTCATATGTGCCAGGTAACTAATGCATAATACCTCAATCAACTCTCACACATCCTCCCTCTCTCTAACTTCTCGATGCCTTCCAAAATTACATATTTTATAAAGATAATTTTCTGGTTGTTTGTATCCCACGTAGGAATATGAAGTGAATAGGCTTAACTCTTTTCCTTCCACTCATTCATTACCAAACTCTTCATATATTGAATATTAAAACACAAGAATAAATAATCTATCCAATATTAATTCCAGCCACATGTAATGATTAAATGCATGAACCTAATGCAAACATCAAATAAAAAATTTTATCATTAATGCATCATAACAATATTTGCAACATCTTTACCTTTGCCTTGGAGTATTGCCTTTGCATCATAACAATTCAGCTCAATCAACAATTTTACATCACAAAAAGTTCTTCAATATAGCAATCTTTGCAAATTTACCAAAACATTTCAATGTATCACAACTCCTCCTCGCTCTTCTGCTCCTTTGCATTGCTGATCTTGTTCATTAGTGTATACATTGCCTTGTTGTTTCTCGTTTACCTATTGTTGCTCCTTCATTGTTCCTTGTTGCTGCTCCTTTTCCTTTGCTGATTCTTGTTGTCTGTTGTTGTTCTTTGTTGCTCCTTGCATTGCTTCAATGCTCCTTTTCCATCAATGACAATAATGCCAATAATTAATTGTTTAATTTTGATCAATTGATTCAAAAATATTTGTGGAATCTACAATCCACATAAACAAATGCCCTTTTAACGTGTTACAAATATTAAATGAACCAACTTCTAATGCATCAGAAGATGGGGAGAACATCCTAATCTTCAATTTGTGTGGAATATAACCTTATATGTTGTTGTGCTTAATGTAAAGAAGCACAAAATTGAATTCAAGGCAGTCAAAGGAGACACCATCTTGCAAGCGAGGATTTTGATAATAGAATGGTACACCATTTTGTGCAAGAATTAAAAAAAAAATAAAATCAATATATCCTCAAATGCAAGAGTGCTTAGGAGACTTTGCAATGCGTGCAAGAGGGCCAAGAGAAAGTTGTCTTCCTCTATGGAGGCCATCATTGAAGTACCTTGTTGCCATGGAACTCAACACCATCATTGTAAAATAAGGAGAGAGAAGTTTGAGGAGATGAAGATGGATATGTTTGATAAATGCATTGAAATGGTTGGCAAGTGCTTGGAGGATGCTAGAACAAGTAAAAGCCAAATTGACGAAGTTGTTGATTAGGTGCTCAAATTATGCTCAAAAATCAAAGTTTCATAATCTTATCACACTCAACTTCAGATTGAATATCTCGTCATTCTGAATCCAACAGTTTGAATGGTACTTAAATCCGAGTTCATATGCAGAAGTTAAAGTAAGTCAAAGTTCAAGTTTGACTTGTCTGCATGGCAGGATTGGGATGAGGTGGCAAGGTCTTTAGCGAATGAGGAGGCACCAAGTGGCAGGTTGCCATTGGCCCCCGTATTTCGCAAATTGCAGTCTCAAGGCAGAAAAGAGTTACAAATCGGCCCCAACAGGTTGAGGGTTGCAATGCGATAAGGCCATCACATATCTCAATCGCAGATCGGCAAGGGGAGAACAAGTTAGAATCGACCCCCAAAAGTTACCAGGTTGCAATGCGATAAATTACACAGATGCGAGATTTTATATGTCATATTTTAATTTCCTGTCGGGTCCACTGATATCGCATTGCAGTGTTCCACCGTGTTAGCAAGTGATTCGATCGCTGAACTTCACCAATTACGATGAGCGATGGACCTCAGATGTGAGATTTTATATGTTATAGTTAAATATCCCTAAAGGGTCCTCGATATCACAATCAAAACATTTTGTTGTGTTTACAAGACCATACACAGGGATTTTACACTGATTGTGAAATGCAGCAGTCCCTGGATGCGATGCCACTATAGGTTGTGATTTAATATCCCGTCGGGTCTGCAATATCGCAATTGCAAATCACCCGTTTTCTATTTACAGACCCTAAGAGCCCACAATGCTTGTCAATTGGTATTTTCGATATGAACGACATGATATAGCCTGTCGTGCGATGAATTTCACACTCTGTTAACATATTTTGGAGCAGAAATGGGGTTTTTGGTCGGTTTTGGAGTAATTTGTGGAACAAATAGTGGAAGAACTGGGAGAAGTCATAAGTTCTTCAGTTCTTATCCAAATTGGATGCAAAAGGAGGCTAGATAGCCATTTTTGAGTATTTTGAACTCATTGAGATAGGTTTCAGAGGAATTTGAGCATTGTAAACACACTTTTGTTGTAATTTGAGCATAATAGAGAGGCCCAAGCCATTAGAAGCTGGACTAAGGAGACATAGCCCAAGAGGGGTGAACTCCTTTATCATGTGCTTGCTGTGTGTTGCATTTTGGTGTTATTTGCTGTTATTTTGCTGTTGTTCAACATATGTTTTATGTTAAATTATTTCTAACATTTACATAAGAAAATCTCACGGGAATTAGTTAATTAAGCAAAAGTATTGAATCCTTAAGCACTTGATAAGAACATGATAAGAATATTTGGTTTTATTCTGAATGGGGAATTATCATAGCATTACTAATCTACTCCATTTCAGATGAAGTTGGTATCAGAGCACTGGGTTTTGCCTACTATATTTTCTTTGTGAAAGAATCATTTAATTGTTTGCAAGTCTATGTCATGCTTACAAGGTTAAAGCTCAAAATAGGTGAAGGAAAGTTGGTTGAAATACCTAAAATTAGGTCAAGTGGAAGAAGAGCAAGGTTTCCAAAGTCTCTACGCTAGTACATCCTCAAGTTGTAGAAGTTTCAGTTGAGTCTCCAAAGATCATGTCTCATGAAGGAGAACCTATCATGATAGAAGATGAGAAGACCTTCAGAAAGGCTCTCTTTGATATGGCAGAGATGGTGAAGGTCCTCTATGAAGAGAGGAACAATAGATTGCAGGGAGAAATCTCCAAGCCTCCCAAAGTAGAATGCTCTTTAGGAGGAGGTAATGGGAATGGAGACAAACCTCCACTAGCTCCACCATCTTCTTCATCTTCTTCTTCGAAAGCATCTTCACACTCTTCCACTAATACCACCGCTATTCATACTCATTATCATTCTTCAAAAGGGATTGGTAAAACAACTTTTCTAAAGCTTGATGTTAAATCTGAGTTTCCTATGTACAATGGTGAAGTTAATGTAGAGAAGTTGGATAACTAGATTCGTTAGTTGGAGGTGTATTATAGAATTCAGAACCTTCAAGAGGATGATATCAAAATTTAGTTGGATTCATTAAGAATGGAGGGTGAAACACTTGTATGGTGTGAATCAAGGACTCAAGACGAGATCAAAAAACATGGTAAGATCTCTATTACTTGGTTTGATTTCATTTCCGCTATAAAAATACAGTTCTACCCTAGTGCCCATATGCAAAAAGCTATCATGAATTGACAAAATTTCAAATAATTAAACGGTCAAAATGTGTAACAGTATACTCAAGAGTTTAGGAAAAGAGATTTTATACTAGGAGTAGAATTACAGTCACATGATACTTTGCTGAAATACATAGGAGGGTTGCATATCTATCTTCGATATACCATTCTTATGTTTAGTTCGATGAATCTTGATGAGGTCTATGTTAAAGCTACACACCTCGAAGCAAGAGGGAAAAATGTACAAGAAGAAGGTAAGAAGGAGCCATTTCAGAGTGGTGAAAAAGGGAAGAAATTTAAAGGAAATTAGAATAAGAATGCTTTTGTTAAGAAAGAAGGGGAGAAACCTGTGTGCAAGAATTATTCCAAAGAGGGTCATGATGAAGTGCATTGCTGGAAGCTTCATCTTGAATTAAGACTGGAGAAATCTAACAATAAAGGGAAACAAAAGACAAATGATGCTGCACAACAAGACCTGGGTTCTGACTCACGTGACGAAGCGAAGATTTTAGCCATAGTCACTAAAGAGGAAGCCATGGCAAGCACCAACACACCAAAAAAATCCAATAATGTTTCAAATGAGGAAAATAGAATAGAGTTGTTCCATATCCTAGTTATTTCCAAACACACCAAAATTGATATGCTGTTTGACAGTGGATCCCAAAAAAAATTAATTTCTACAGACTTAGTCAAGAAGTTGAATATGGAAACCGTGCCTCATCATCAACCGTATCCATTGGATTGGATAACCAAGGATGCCAATTTGCAGGTCACATGGAAATGTGTTTTCAGGTTTTTAATCACTGCCAGTTTTGTTGATGAAGTCGAATTAGACGTTGTGACATTGGATATTTCTGGGTTTGTGTTGGGAAGCCCGTATTTGTATGATAGGAAAGCTATTTTCCATAGATTTGAGAACAAATATCATTTGTTCAAAGATAAAGTGGAGTATATTGTGAGAGCCCATCGCAGAAATCTTAGTCTGTCTTTAGCAAGCGTAGAGGAAATGAAGCAATTGGTCAATTCCAGCAAGAGTCTCATGCTCCTTATGATCAAGTAGAAGAATGACACATAGCAGGAATCCTTTGCAGTCTGTGCTGTGAAGTTGAAAGTTGAATTGGTTGATGTGGTCAATCAATATGGAGACATGTTTCAAGAACGAAAAGGATTGCCACCAAAAAGGGGAATTCAACATGGAATACAACTACAACAAGATTGTCCACTCCCAAACATCGATATGTATTGAACATCAATTTGGGAAAGTTTAGAAATTAAGAAACAAGTCCAAGGATTGTTAGATAAAGGTGTAATTTGTCCCTCTACTTTGCCACGTGGTTCACCAATTATTTTCGTACCCAAAAAAGATGAAACCTAGAGCATGTTTGTAGATTATCGAGCTTTGAATAAGATTACAATAAAGAATCGATACCCACTGCCTATAATAGGTGATTTTCTAGATCAGTTGAAGAATGCAAAGTATTTCACTGAATTAGAAAACTTGAGAAGTGGATATCATCAAGTTAGAATAACTGAGGAGGATATTTGGAAGACTACTTTTAAAACCAAACAGGGATTGTTTGAGTGGCTGGTTATGCCTTTCGGTCTTTGTAATGCTCCAGCTACATTCATGAGAGTTATGAATGATGTTTTAAGATCATTTCTTGATGAATTTATAATTTTCTATTTGGACGATATTTTGATATTCAGCAAATCATGAGAATAACATGTCAAGCATGTGAAGAAAGCTTTGGATGTCATTAGAAAAGAACAGTTATTTATGAATATGTCTAAATTTGAATTTGGGAAAACTTCCTTAGTGTATTTGGGCCACATAGTTGGAGGAGGTGAGTTGAAGATTGACCCCTTTAAAGTTTTGGTCATTGTGAATTGGTCAATACCCGAATCAGTCACAGAAGTAAGGAGTTTCCTGGGAGCAGTGCAGTATTGGAGGAAGTTCATTGCCAATTTCTCTTCCATAGTAGCTCCACTACATGCTTTGACCAGCATGAAGGTTGTATTTCAGTGGGGAGGCAAACACAAATCATAATTTGATGCTTTAAAACAAAATATCACTTCAGCCCCAGTTTTAGCATTTCCAGACTTGAAACAACCCTTTGAAATACAAATAGATGTAAGTGACTACACCATGGGTGTAGTTCTTTTCCTTCAAGGTAATCCCATTTCATTTCATTCTGAAATTTTTAATGGTAATGTTATTGATTATCCTACACATGATATACAACTTTATGCATCGGTGCAAAGTGTGAAGAAATGGAAGCATTACTTGATGGGAAAAGAAACCATTATTCACATCGATCATCAACCTTTGCAATATCTGCAATCTCAAACCAAATTGCAACAATCAAGTCACTTTCATTGGATGAGATTTTTACAGCAAGTCCACTTGGTAATCAGGTACAAGAAAGGTATCTATAACAGAGTTGCTGATATGCTTTCTAGACTAGCTATTAATGTAGAAAATACGCACAAGATGCTGACTTTCAAGAGGTATATTTAAACTTGAGTCAAGGCCACCAAGTTGAGGAATTAGATTACCATGTACAAGATAATATGTTGTATCATCTAGGAAAATTTTGTGTTGCACAGGAGAGAGAGTAATTGTCATAAGGGAAGCACACACTTCTCTTATTGCTCGACATTTCAATGTAAGTAAAATAGTGGAAAATATTCAGAGGTATTTTTATTGGCCTCATATGCTTGAAAGTGTGTTACGTTTTATCAGAGGTTGTTCATTGTGTGCAGTTAGTAAACCTAGTAATAGGAAACTAGGATTGTACACACCACTTCTAGTGCCTTCACGACCATGGGAAAGTGTTTCTATGGATTTTGTAGGAGGTCTTCCTTTATCAAGGAAAGGTCATGATTATTTGTATGTAGTTGTGGAGAGGTTCAACAAGGTGTGCATATTAATGCCTTGTAAAAGCAAATTACGTTGAAAAACAACTCAACTCCTACTATTGTAAGCGATCGTGATTCTCGATTTGTTGGGAAATTTTGGTCAAGTTTATGGAACTTGATGGACACCAAATTGAAGAAAAGTACAACCTTCCATCCAGAAATAGATGGTCAAACTGAAGTGGTTAACATGACAATTATTCTTTTCTAAGAGGATATTACAACAAACATCCTAAGTGGTGGGATGAACAGTTGCATTATATTCAACATGCTTACAACTGAGCGAAACACTCTTCTACTCTAACTTTGTCTTTTGAGGCATGTCTTGGTTATTTTCCTAAATCACCTTTGGATTTCATCTTTGAGAATATGGACATAGTGACATAGATAGAATAAAGAAATTCATTGAGCAGATTCAGTTGATTCACCAAACAATTCAAGAACAACTAGAAAAGAGTCAAGGCAGGCATAAGGCAAGGCATGGTAAGAATCGAGTGGATCATCAATTTCAAGTAGGTGATGAAGTTTAGCTATAAATTAGCAAGGAGAGGATTCAAGGTGAAGGTAAAAAGCTGAAACCAATTCGTTATGGTCCATTTAAAATTCTAGAAAAGATTGGTAATAATGCTTTCAAGATTGATTTGCCTTCATATATGCAAATCTATTCCATTGTTAATGTTGAAAATTTGAGATTATATGAACCTCCTTTGATTGACGATCAAAGAGAGAATGTTCAAATTCCATCTATTGAAAACTTTTCTCCAAAATACCTTGATGTGCTTTAATAAGACACTATACTTGATAAAAGGATAAGGAAAACAAAAAGGGGAAGTATTGGTTATCTTTGGGTGGGTGTCAAAGGAACACGTCTATCAAAGGCCAAATGGATTGAAGTGGGGAAGGTGAGGGAACAATACCCTCATCTATTCAATAAATGAATATAAATTTTTTGGGATCCAAAAGTCTTCCAGTGGGGAGGAGTGATCAGGTGCTCAGAATTAAGCTCAAAAACCAAAGTGTCAGAATCTTGTCACACTCAACTTCAGATTGAAGAGCTCGTCATTCTGAATCCAATGGTGTGAACGGTACTCAAATCCGATTTCGCATGCAGAAGTTAGAGCATGTCAAAGTTCAAGTTTGACTTGTTTACATGCTAGGATTGGGATGAGGTGACAAGGTCTTTAGCGAATGAGGAGGCGCTAAGTGGCAGGATGCCATTGGCACCCGCATTTCGCAAATCACAGTTGCAAGGTGGAAAAGTGTTACAAATCAGCCCCGACAGGTTTAGGGTTGCAATGCGATAAGGCCATCACATATTGTAATCGCAAATCGATGAGGGGAGAACAAGTTAGAATTGGCCCTCGACAGTTACCAGGTTGCGATGCAATAAATTACCCAAATGTGGGATTTTATATGTCATAGTTTAAGTTCTCGTTGGGTCTGCCAATATCGCATCACAATGTTCTGCTGTGTTAATAAGACCTTCGGCCGCTGAACTTCGCCGATTGCGATGAGCGATGGACCCCGGATGCAGGATTTTATATGTTACAGTTAAATATCCTCGATGGGTCTGCGATATCACAATAGAAACATTTTGCTGTGTTTACAAGACCATCTGTCAGGCTTTTACGCCAATTGTGAAATGCAATAGTCCCTGGATGCGATGCCATTATAGGCTGTGATTTAATATCTCGTCGGGTCTCCAATATTGCAATCACAAATTGCCTGTTTTCTATTCATAGACCCTAAGAGCCTGCAACGCTTGCCGATTGCAATTTGCGATACATCCGACAAGATATAGCCCAATGTACGGTAAATTTCTCGCTCCGTTAGCAGATTTTGGAGCGAAAATGGGGTTTTTGGTTGGTTTTGGAGCAATTTGTGGAACAAATAGTGGAAGAAATGGGAAAAGTCATAACTTCTTCAGTTCTTATCCAAATTGGATGCAAAAGGAGGTTAGATAGCCATTTTTGAGTATTCTGAACTCATTGAGACAGGTTTCAGAAGCATTTGAGCATTGTAAATGCACTTTTATTGTAATTTGAGCATAATAGAGAGGCCTAAGCCATTGGAAGCTGGACCAAGGAGACATAGCCCAGGAGGGGTGAACTCCTTTGTCATGTGCTTGTTGTGTGTTGTATTTTGATGTTCTTTGTTGTTGTTCAGCATATGTTTTATGTTAAATTATTTCTAACATTTACATAAGAAACTCCCTGATCCGGATTTAAACAGGAACGCAATAGAATATAGAGATAACCATATACACAAAAATGCAGCGGAAATAATACTTCATTTCATTACTGTAAAATATTGAAATATGCTTACAACCAGAAATTGAAATAAACCAACTAGGGCGATGGTAGCTTATCTATGAGAAGAGATGTGTGGCTACATGCCTCTGAACTATTCTGAACTGTGTTACAATGAGGCTTGAAGGCCTATTTATTATTGAGAAACAATGGAAAAACCTTCACATTCCAAAACGTAACCCTAGAAGATGAAACGCCACATTGTGGGCCCTGTTTTGGGTAAATTGGTACATCAATTTCCCGGGGTCGTAACTTTGGCATACAATCTCCATTTGATGCGTATGATAGCTCGTTAGAAAGATCTATCCGAGAACTACCACTTTGGGAAGGGCAACATTGTTCCATGGACCCATGTTGCCCCCAGATTTCCCAAAAAAACGTCGTTTAGGGCCTCAAAACGGCTTTGGAAGTTCAGGACCCGAAAAACTGCTAAAAATAGTAAACTATGCTACAATTTAGGAAAATGAAAAAGCTGAAAGAGACAATTATGGGGGTCCAAATGGGATAGGTGGGTGGCCACCACCATCCACCTTGATCATTCTTCCCCCCTTAGGAAGCAATGGTCCCCATTGCGTTGAGTTCCTCCTTGAGATGAGGAAGATTCTGCTGAGCTGGGTCTCTGGTGAGCTGTTCTGCAATCTCTGATGTGACCAGAAATGGTGGGAAGCATGGTCGATGATGGTCCACATTGAACACTTGGTGCAAGCGAAGGAATGGAGGAATGTTGTGTTTCAAAGCATTGTTGCCCGTAGCCTTGGTACTGGTGTAAGGACCATGTTGGAGTGGTTGGAGCTTCTGATGGGTTCTTGTAAGGTGTTATTTCTGCAGATGCAACTAGACTTTGTTGCCCACCTGAAGCTTGTGTGGTACCCCTGTGGGTGAGGAGAAGTTGTTCCTGTGTTCTGTCATGAAGTTATTCCTTTGTTGTTGCTGTTGCGTAGAGGAACCCTGCGTGGGGGTCATGGATGTAGCAACGATCTTCACCTTACTTTGGGAGCGAACTAGACGGAAAATAAATTTCCTAGTCTGTGATATGAGCTTGCTTCCTTTCTTAGCAGTGATCAAAGAGGTGGAGGTAGGTGGGACTACCTCTGGTATCCTGTATAATGAATTACTCAAAGAAATAATGACAGCACGAGGCCTTGACTCATACACAGCATGTCACCTCCACAAGTATGGTTGGCCTAATAGTACATCACAAACATCCAGAGGTGTAACATCACACAATACCTCGTCTGTGAAGTGCTTGATGCTGTAGGGAAGGTGGCACTACTGGCGAACTTTGAGATCTCGTCTTTCATGAAGCCACTCGATACTGTACGGTTGTGGGTGTGGTGTAGTCGGTAGGCCCAACCGCTTCACAACCTATGCTGAAATAAGGTTCTTTTGGCTGCCACTGTCGACAATGAATTGTAGCGACGAACCCTTAACCCACATCTGTGAGTGGAAAAGACGTTCCCCCTCCTCTGGCTCTTCGGGCTCATTCTTTTGGATCTTGGCAGTAGCAACAGTGGCGCTGGGATCCGCATCAATGATTTGCTTCCCTTTGCCATTCCCCTTGTCAGGTTCTGGCTCAAGGTCGGAACATGCTTCTGATTCGGAAGCCTTCAACTCGGCCACCAGCCACTGCTTGGTCCAACACTCACTTGTGTTATGAGTGGGACTCTTGTGGAACTCACACCACTTTCCTGTGTTCTTCTCCAGCTTCCTGGTGTTGTTCTTTTCTTGTTCACATTCCAAAACCTAACCCTAGAAGATGAAATGCCACATTGTGGGCCTCATTTTGAGTAAATCGGTACATCAATTTCCCGGGGTCGTAACTTTGGCATACGATCTCCGTTTGATGCGTATGATAGCTCGTTAGAAAGATCTATCCGAGAACTACCACTTTGGGATGGGCAACATTATTCCATGGACCCATGTTGCCCCCAGATTTCCCAAAAAACGTCATTTAGGGCCTCAAAACGACTCCAGAAGTTCAGGACCCGAAACACTGCTAAAAATAGTAAACTATGCTACAATTTAGGAAACTGAAAAAGTTGAAAGAGACAATTGTGGGTGTCCAAATGGGATAGGTGGGTGGCCACCAACATCCACTTGGATCACTCCCATGGGAATCAGTTAATTAAGAAAAAATATTGAATCCTTGAGCACTTGATAAGAAAATGATAAGCATCTTGGGTTTTATTTTGAATGGGAAATTAGCACAACATTAATAATATGCTCCATTTCAGATCAGTTGTGTTGGTGGGAAGTTCTATGCGAATACTCAAAGTGTAGGTGTTGCTTAAATATTTCTTCAACAACCAAGAGTTCTATAAAGATTTCTTTGACAGGCAGGGATTCTGTAAGATCGTAGGCAAAATTATGTGTTATTATCTTGGAGTTTGAAAATAGTTGGTAACTGGGTTCGGTCAAGTTTAACCAAACTTTATTAATAATCTTCTTAAATTCATTATAATAATCTCTTTAAATTTGATTTGGGAAATTAACTTGGCCCCAATCATTTGTTAACCATGTTTCTTAATATTTCACAATTATAGCGATTTCATTACCGCATATTACAATTGGGAAAGAATGGAAATATGTAGTTTTTCTTTTTTCATAGGAAAAAAACACAAACTTTATATTATGAACTATAAGTGAGTTCATTCTTGTTTCTGCTTCTACAAGACTATTCATGTTCATAACATAGATATTAATATCTTGCCTTTTATCCCTGTGATTTCCTCTTTTTTACATAAATTTGTATGTCCAACAAAATAACTTCATAGTACTGTGACTTACATTTCGGAATGTAGCAAAAACAAATACAATATGGTTTTTTTCATCATTTTGGAAACAAGTTTGTCACCTGTTTTGTCTTCTAGTAAAATCTATGCTGCGAGCATTGGTGAGGATATCCTGCTCATAAACAATGAAGAAAAACTTACCTGGAACCTTAGTGATGCCCATTTTTAAAGGCATCGATTTCTCTGGTATTCCATTCACAGGTCTCCTACCTGGCTCTGTGAAATTACAAACATAAATCTTTTTAAATTTAGGGGTTTTCTTTTTCTATTTAGGGCTGACCTTCTGGGGAAGAGGTTTCTCCATGGCCTTGGATGAATGAAAAAATAACTAAACAATCTGAAGGGTTTCGATATTTGAGGATGCATATTGTGAAAGAGAGATTAGGTCTCGATTTAGGGATAAGTCTAAATAAGTACCAACAGTGATGGGCTATAGGTGGCGAGGCTCTTTCCTTCGTGAGAAAAAGTATGGAAAGACAGATTAGGATGGTTCTTTAAACCCCCAGGTAATATACCTCCAACAGATGATGCCAGAGGAGGTTTTGGGGGATAATTTGGTCTCGGTGGGGATATGCCCGATACTGGGGACTCATGTAAACAAATTAGGGAATTTTCCCCCTTTTAACCCATAGCCCACAAAGAAACACATTCATTTTTATCAAGCACAAGAGATGACATTTTTGAAGAAAGTGGGTTACCTGGGGGAAGAGCTCGACTTAGGGTAGTTCTTCCTGATGGAGCATCGTCCTTATCCTCTGACGAATTCCCATGAAATTCTTGTTGCCTGGTGCGACCCTGAAAAGTATGCGTCTTTGGGCATGCTGAGATCAGAGGTCCTATCTCATGGCATTCTAAGCAGTAGAAAGGTACCCCCCATAAATCCACATTGAGCCTTATTGCAGATGTACGCCGACGTAACTCCAGTTCTTCCAGCAAGTCTTTGCTGAAATCCACTTCCAACAAAACCCACGCTATTCTCTTGTTAAGCTGACCAAAGTTTCCTTCATCCTAGTAGTAGAATCATCCCAAACGATTAGCAATTGCCTTAATCACCATCAATTTCCATAATTCTAACTGCAGTTCAGGTAAGTTTTCCCAAATTAAATTTCTCCTGTGCGGTTCAGAGAAGGGGTCAAAGCCCATCTTCCATTTTTGAAGGGTTATAAAACATCTACCTTTTAACCATGGAGTGTCCAAAATCTGCTTTGTATCCTCATGACTGAGGAAATGAAAAGCCATGCACCCATTGAAGAGGATGCTAACCTTTGGGAGGTATTTCAAAAGGGGTAGCCATTGACTCTCTACCCATGTTTTAACCTGTTCACCAGACATCTGTAAATGGTGCCACCTTTCCACCAACTCCCCATCTTTGAGCCTTTCAATGCTCTCCAAAAAAGACTCGAATTCTAGAGTTAATGGTTGTCCATTGATAACTGCCTTGAGAGGTTTCTTTTTAGCCCTATGTTTTTCGGGATGAATCTATGAGTAATTTTGAACATTTCCTTCACAGTGGGGCGTTGTAATGGCTTCAACTCCAGCATTAGTCTTTCTCGAAAAGGGAGACATGGACTACGAAAAAACTTTGTACATTTTTTCCTCCCATTCAGCCTGAACCGTGACATCAATCAGTGTCTCAGGGGAGAGTGCATACAACTCTTGCATGTTGTACAAATGTCCCATCCTAGAGTCCAATAGATGGAAATGAAAGGTCTCCATGAAACCTCTTTGATAGTGAAATCTGACTAGACAAGAGCCTTGCAAAATATCCAAGGATTTGATGCCACCTCAGCGCCTTCCAAAACTAGCAGGGCAATGGCACTACATGTGGTCCCTAAAAAAAACCATTATGTCTTGTACATCGGAGAGGTTAAAATAAGCTAATTACTCCCATATGAGGAGTTGGCTAAAATTAGAGAGTTAGTTAACTGAGTGTTGATTCAAGTCGAGTTAAGTCATAGTCGAATTTATAGTGTGTGGTTGCATGTCAAGTTATTTTAGGCGAGTCACTAGTTGGAAGTTAAATACCCTTCACCGGGTTCATTGTAATCATTAAGTTTTGTGTGATCAATAGAAGAGACACAACTTGTGTGTTTTGTGTGTGAAAGTTGTGTTTAAGCTCTTTTGCCTTTCCAACAAATTAGTATCAAAGGTGAAGAAAGATCACAAGATCTGTGGTCCCTGCAAAGCCAGTGAGGAAAAAACCAATTTTTTTTTAATAAATTTGCGTTGTAAATTTGCCAAACTGTTAAAGAGCGTGCAGATTTCACACTTGGTTAGTGTAAAAACTGCGCAAATATCATTTAAGTACGATTCTGCTAAAAAAATCAGGGTAATTGCACAGATTATTTCGTGTTTCGTGGGCAAGCCCTCTCACGTAGGGGAAAAAGGCAAACCCCGTGAGGAATTGGAAAACGTGAAAACCGTAGTTTGAAAGTCAAACCTTTCATTTGAAAGGTCACGTAATATTTTTTTTATAAGGTTTTTAAAGTTTGCGTATACGATTTCAAAAACTTTTCATAAAGTTCAATGTTTTATGCATGCGAGTTTTTCTTTAAAAATATTTTTATTATAAAAAGGTTTTTGAATGGATTTTTAAAAAGGTTATTTATAAAGGTGCTTTTTAAAGGGTATTTCATAAAGTTTTGATTTGGGTGGGTTTTATGTTATGTGAAATAAAAGGAAAAAGATTCTATAAAAATTTTATAATGAATTTTAAAAATAAAAGAAGTTTTACAAGTTTATAAAAAAGAAATTTAAGGTTTTTTTTGAAGAGAAGTTTTGAAGAAAGATGATTTTCTCAAAATTTCAGTCTTAGTTTTACTATTCACAAGGAAATATTATGATGTGTGGGCCATTAAGATGGTGACCATGTTGCACGCTCATGATTTTTGGTATTATGTCTAGTTTGAGTTTTCAGAACCTAAGGATGAAGCAGAAGAGATCTATGGAAGAAAGAGAAGAAGAAGAATGCACGAGCGTTGCATCTTATCCAACAAGGAGTGGATCGAATAGTGTTCCAAAAGACTATGATCATGTCTTCAACAAAACAAGCATGGGATACTTTGGCGACAAGATATAAATGTATGGCCAAAGTCAATATTGTTAAGTTACAGAATACTAGGAGAGATTTTGAAAGTCTGCAGATGAAGGAGACAAAGGACATCGTTTCTTTCATGAATAGGGTCATGATTGTCGTAAATCAATTAAACATTTATGGTGAGGAAATTAATGATCAAATAGTGGTTGAGAAGGTGCTCAGATCTTTGTCTACCAAATTTGGTGTTGTGGTAGAAGCCATAGAAGAAGCCAAGGAATTGGCATCAATGACAGTTGATGAGTTGATGGGATCACTTCTATCACATGAGGAAATGATAGATAGAAATAAGGATTCCACTTTAGAAATCGCTTTCAAAAGACATGTTCTATTTCAAGAAACAAAGGTCGAGGCAGAAGTAGATCGAGAGGCAGAGGAAGAAGTGAAAGATATGGTGGTAAGAGAGATGACCGAGAAGATTCAACAATAATCAATGAGTTGAAAAATCAAAGGTGAGATGTTATTATTGAAATAAATTTCGTTACTATGCCCATGATTGCAGGAAGAGGATAGCTGATCAAGAGAACCAGAGAGCTAATGTCTCTACAGAGAGTACTAACTCCATGTTCCTAGCTTGCCATACCATTTATGAACCTTCTGATAATGTGTGGCTATTAGATAGTGGTTGTAGTAACCACATGACATGCAACAAGATTTTGGTTGGAAACTTGGATCAATCTGTGAAGACAGAGGTAAAGTTGGGGACTGATAAGACTTGTATGTAGATGGAAAAGGAGTGGTCAAGATTTTGACCAAGCAAGGGGAGCCGAAGAAAATATTAGAGGTATATTATGTCCCTGGTCTCAAACATAATTTGATAAGTGTTGGTCAATTGACACATAAGGAATACAAATTTATGTTTCAAGGTCAAGAATGTGTTATATATGAAAAACCCTTAAGCAAACAAATAATAGCAAAGGTGAAAATGATGAGGGACAAACTCTTTCCTCTAGTCATGTATTACAGTGATAAGGTCAGTTCTTTTACAATTACATATTCTAATGATTATTGGTTATGGCACTTTCGGTTTGGACACTTGCACTTTTCTAGTTTAAGATTGTTGCAACAAAAATAGATGGTCAGAAGATTACCCCCCATCAAAGAACCTGCTAGTACTTGTGAGTGTTGCATCTTGGGAAAGCAACACCGTGAAATTTTTCCAAAGGGAGTTGCATATAGAGCAAAGAAACCTCTTGAGCTAGTTCTTACTTCCACACTTTCATTGATGATTATAGCATAAATACATGGGTTTACTTCTTAAAGGAGAAGTCTGAAACTATTGCAAAGTTCAAAGAATTCAAGGCCTTAGCAAAGAACCAAAGTGATCAACAGATCAAGGTATTGAGGTCAAATCGTGGTGGCAAATATGATTCAAAGGAATTCCATGAGTATTACAAAAACATGGAATCAAAAGATAGTTTACAAAGGTACATACCGCAACAGAATTGTGTAGCAGAGAGAGAACATGATAATTAGGAACATGGAAATAAGCATGTTGAAAGGAAGAAACTTGTCTAATGAGTATTAGGTAGAAGCAGTTGCATGTGTTATTTATTGATCAACATATCTCCTACAAAGAGTGTGATGAACAAAGTACCAGAACAAGCATGGTCAGGTATGTCTTGCAGTGTATCTCATCTCAGAGTATTTGGATGTGTAGCTTATGAACATGTGCCTAAAGATTGAAGAGGAAAATTGGATGATAAAAGTGAAAAATGCATATTTACTGGTTATAATGAGCAATCAAAATCTTATAAATTGTATAACCCTGTCACCAAGAAGACCATAATTAGGAGAGATGTTGTGTTTAAAGAACAAGAGTCATGGAATGGGACTGTAGACAAAACAATTGATGCACAAGTTACACTGATGGAAGAAGATGATGTAGCAAAAAAGGAGCAACAAGAATCATAGGTGAAGACATTAGACAAAGACACACCAACAAGGACTCCAAGATTTTATGCACAACATGGATCTTGATGCAGATCAACAGATCGAGATTCTCCCAACAATCAATCATGTGATGAATCAAGAAATGGTAAGAAAAAAATGAGAAGTCTGAAATATATTTATGATGATTTGGATGTTAGTTCAAATTTTGCATTGTTGTCATTCCAACCTTCTTCGTTCGAAGAAATAATCAAAGATGAAAATTGGGTGCAAGCCATGGATGAAGAAATTGAAGCTATTGAAAAGAATGATACATGAGATTTGGTTGATTTTCCAAAAGACAAAAATCTCATTAGTGTGAAATAAATGTACAAGACAGAGTTGAATGATAAAGGTGAAATTGACAGATTTAAAGCAAAACTTGTAGCAAAAGGATTCTCTTAGCAACCGGGAATACATTTTGGAGAAATGTTTACTTCGGTAGCCAGATTGGATAATGTAAGAGCAGTTCTAGTCGCAACACTTTAGAACAAGTGGAAAGTATATCAGATGGATGTGAAAACAACCTTCTTAAATGGAATTCTAGAAGAATAAATTTATGTGCAACAACATCCAGGATATGAAATTGAAGGTAAAGAAGATAGAGTTTATAGGTTGAAGAAAGCGCTCTATGGAGTCAAGCAAGCACCTAGAGCTTGGTATAGCATAATTGACAACTACATGATCAAGAATGGATTTTGCAGAAGCAACATTGAGCCTACCTTGTACACAAAGGTAAATGAGCATGGACAAATTTTTATTGTTTGCTTATATGTTGATGACATGATTTATACAAGTGATTTTGAATTTTATGAATTTAAAGCAACAATGATGAAAGAATTTGAGATGACAGATCTTGGTCTCATGAAATATTTTCTTTTGATAGAAGTTTAACAATCTGAAAAAGGAATTTTTATTTGTTAAAATAAATATGCTAGAGATTTGTTGAAAAGATTCAAGATGGAAAATTGAAAACTTGTCCCTACACTAGTTGTAATAGGTACAAAGTTAAGAAAGGATGATGAAGGATCAGATGTCAATTCAACTCTGTTCAAAAGATTGGTTGGAAGCCTCATGTATCTCATAGCTACAAGACCAGATATTATGCAAGGAGTGAGTTTGATTTCCAGATTTATGGAGACTCGAAAAGACACACATTAGAGTGCAGGAAAAATAATTTTGTGATACATAACAAGAAATAAAGATTGTGGCATAATGTATGCAAGCACAAAGAAGAGGGATTCGATTGGATATACAAATAGTGATTTTGCAGGTAGTTTGGACGACATGAAGAGCACTTCTAGTTATCTATTCCATCTTGGTTCAGGTGTGATTTCATGGGCATCTAAGAAGCAACCTATTATGTCACTTTCATCAGTAGAAGCAAAATATGTAGCAACAACTTCAACAACATGTCAAATAGTGTGGTTAAGAAGAGTATTTGATGGACTCAAGCAGAAAAAACAAGGATCACCAACAATATATTGTGACAACACCTCAACGATTGCATTATCCAAGAATAATGTGTTTCATCAAAAGAACAAGCATATTGATACTAGATATCACTTTATTAGAGAACTTGTGAGCAACAGAGAAGTTCACTTGAAGCCTGGTAAATCTAGTGATCAATTGGATGACATATTTACAAAGTCATCAGCAAAAAATGTGTTTGAGTTTCATAGAAGAAACTTGGGTGTTATAAGCCTAACTGAGACATAGACCAGCATGCAAGTTTGAGTTGTCATGAGTCATGTCCTAGTTTAGCAGTCGTAATTAAGGGGGGGTGTTAAAATAAGCTAATTACTCCCACATGAGGAGTTGGATAAAATTAGAGAGTCAGTTAACTGAGTGTTGAGTCAAGTTGAGTTAAGTTATAGTCAAATTTAAACTTTGTGGTTGCATGCCAAGTTGTTTTAGGTGAGTCACTAGTTGGAAAAGGTTAAATGCCCTTCACTGGGTTCATTGTAATCATTAAGTTTTTGTGTGATCAATAGAAGAGTCGTAACTCATATGTTTTGTGTGTGAAAGTTGTGTTTAAGCTTCCCTGCCTTTCCAATAGGATAAAGGAAAGTGTGACGAGAGTATGCGTCAAGCCTCCCACCTAGTAAATGTGGCACTCTTAGGAAATTTTGAAATCTGATCCAATGTCCTACCTACCTACTACCGAATTAAATTCAATTCACAATGATTGTGATGACTCAGATCCATGCAATTTGAAAATGTCAGTTAATGACAAAAATATCATAGATCTTGTCTCCTTTGGTTACATCTGATACTGGAGAATCGATTGAAAGTCCTTGGGAATTGAAATCGAAGATTGGAAATCTGTAATTCATACTTGCGGAAAACATATTCATCAAACATAAGAATAGTAGCATGTGATGTTAAGAATATTTGTTTTGTCTCCCCTTGCCATGGAAACAAACTGGAGAGTTGTGATAACTGTCTGCACTGTAAATGTTATTATTCTTCCCAAATCATTTTGATTGATAGCTACTACGACCTCTTTAGAAAAATGATTAGTAAACACTTTTATATGTTATTCATCTCGAGGAATAATGGTTTCTTAATTTTCTAGCTCCACTCTTCTTCTTTCGACTTTCATTCCCTAGAATATACTTGTGACAGTCAAATGTGAAAAAATATCCTCTGTAGGAGTGTGTGGCACCTCTAGACCCAACATCTCTTAAAAACATATAACTGTGTGTATCACTGAAGGTTGTCTCCCCCCTCTTACCGATGTAAGGTTGTTGTATGCATTAAAAAATAGATTTATTCCATGCTTTTGTTAATCGTTCTTCTGTCATCATCTATAGTCCTTTTAAAAAATTCGTGTCATAGGTCCCCTTGGGTCGAAAGGCTAGTTGAAATTTTTGTAGTAGATATTCTGACCTGTATGTTAATCATTGTAACAACAGAAAAAAATGTTGTAAACATTATACATTGATTCCCATCCTCGAAACAGTGGGAAATGTTAGCTTTATAGTGATTTGTTTAGTCAGAAAACTAGGGTCGATTTTTCCTATTTCCTCGTTCCATCTTGGATCCTTGCTCCTCTACCTTCATTAATGAAAGGTTCTGACCTATCTTGGTGTTTTCTATCAACCTTAGGAAACTGAAACAAACAATTTTTATCCTCGTCTTGGTCCTTGGTCAGAGAAAACCTGCAAAAAAGCCTTTATATGTTTCCACTATCTTAGAAGAAACATATTATTCAGTCACGTTTCTTGACTCTGACCTCTATGACCCATTCTCCTGGACGCTGGTTCGTATACTACTGAGCAAGTATACTACTAATCAGTTGCAATAATTGTAGAATGAATGGAAATGTAGCATCCGATACAATTGAGAGATCACAAAAACTTACACCAAATAAATCAGTGCATTCAAGTAGCGAAGGGGAGAGCCAATGTGAAATACATTCAGTCGACTCTTCTAAGTAACAAGAAAACCTGTAAAAAAAATGGAAAAATTTAGTTATGAATGGGAAAGGTTGAATATCTATCTTAACTTCGAATGGGAAAGTTTCTTCAGTGTTCTTCATTCAATTTTTTTTTTTTTTTTAATGAAAAATGGGTCTCATCCTCAGACCTATTAGCTCCTAGATCTTCTCTGCCAAGGCCAAATGTTAGTTTACTTCATTCATTCTGTGTTTTATAGGATACCATTTGGTTCTCCGCCTTTATATGGACATCATTGTACTCAACAATCCATTTGACCTACTTTGTGCTCAATAGTTAGACATAAATATAATTATCTTATCTTATCTAATATCAGACATAGTAATATTTTAAGCAAATTTGATTATGTATTGGGCACGCCCCTAATAAGTTGGTTGAGGATGAGGTTTTTTCTTCTGAAAAGAAATGATTGGCACATCAGATAATAACAACATAACCAATTCCATTTCGGATCCCATATCGACATTACAATTCGTTGAAAGTTTGTCTTTGAAAGTTGCGGAGGTCATTAAAATGGAAGATTCAAATCAGCTGCGATCAATCGTCGCCTGTCCTACAAGGGTATATGTATACTTCATTTCCTTCTAATTTCATTTTAACGTCAATGCAGAATATGTGAAGTGAAATTCATGGTTTAAGTTGTATGCGGGCAAAAACTAAAGGTGAAAATGAAGGTATGTTTCGCTTCGGATGTGGTAGATCCCCAGACCAACAAAGACAAATACTTGATGAAGTATACATATACTTCTAGGATGGACAATAATTGATTGCAACTGATTTGAATCTTCTTTTTTAATGATCACCACAACTTTCATCGACTAACTTTCAACCAATTTTAATGACACGACATCCGAAATGGAATTAGTGATACTTTCCTTTTAAACCAATTTATTAATGGATTGCGTATTACATTAAAGTTCATCATGTTATTTTGTGGAAATTTTTTTTTTTTTAATCATCTAAAATAAACGACATTCTCGTGATTTTTTTTTTTAATTTTTGACTATGAGAGTGTTCAAATAGTTTTTTACAGAGGAAACAGATTCAATACCATAGAAATTATTGGGAAACTTAAAATCCTAAAATTTGACAGCGGATTTTATATTTTTTCTAAAAAACTCTCAAAACCAAGACATAATTCCTAATGTTTTCCAAATTAATCAAAAACATTTTTACATTAGGCCAAATAAAACCAATTGCCTACCTAATCAGTAAATTATTTTTACTGGTTTATAAATAAATTACTTTTACTAGTTTATAATTTATGCAACACTTAGAAACACATTTATTCTTGGTAATTATTTAAATATCATGTGTCACACTTGTTTTGGGTATGGAGGAAAGGCACAATCTTACAAAGTAACTATATCACTGGACTGAAATCATCTTAGATCTATGCTCATATTTGTAGTTTTATTCTTCAATATCAATTATGCTACAATTTATTCTGAGTAGTTATTTAATTATCATGCATCACACTTCTTTTGGGCATAGAGGAAAGGGACAATCCTACAAAGTAATTATATCACCTGACTGGAATAATCAAAGATATATGCTCATATTTGTAGTTTTATCCTTCAATACCAATTAGGCTTGTCTTATCATGTTGAAAAGGTGAATGTTGCAACAAGACATTTAGGTTGATGTGTATTTTATTTTTATGAGGGAAGCTGTTAGAAAGAATTAACAGTTATATAAATATTCTAATTAATTAATTAATTTTCTTGTTCAATTTTGAATATTTAGATTACAATTAATTATTTTTTAGTTGTTTCTTATCGGACATTGAAATTGCCTATAATCTTTGTTGAATATTGAAATTGTTCATAATTTTACCATATTTTAATTTAAACCTTGTTATTTCTTAAGGATTATTATTTCTTATGTATTGGAGTATTTTGCATCTGGGAAATTAACTTATTGAGAGGTTACTTTATTTTAGAAAGCAAGTCAATAAGGATAAATTCCATTCATACAAAGATCATTGTATGATGTTTCCATACTTTAATGTTATTTAAATAAATAAAGCATTTGGAAATTTTGATAATTTTTTGTGGTTTTTGATATATTGTTTATGATTTAAGTTAATGGTTAAGAATCATGACAATTATTTTACCAAAAAAAAATTGAACAACTATGTCAAGGGGTAGGGCATTTGAAACATCTAAATGCACAAACTTTCTTGCCACAAACGACATGACTATGCACTTCTAAATAGAAACAAGATAATTATTGATAGAAATGCATATTAAAATCCTTTTAAACCAGTTTTCATTGTTGTAATGTTAACTAACAAAAAATTGCTTAAAAGTAATTTTATTATTTAATCTAAGACATCTTTCGCCACATATATGTATATATAAACCTGACAATTCTTGTTCTTAATATATATGGGTATAAAACTGAAAAACTTAGACAATTTTCTAATACCCCATCTTTCAATTAATTAAATATATGCTTATTGAAAAATAAAATATAATTTTAAAGATATTTAAAGATTCTTCATATATCTATATTTACATATTTTCCCTCTTCCAAAATCCACATGCACAAAGTCATTAGAAAATCTAATTTGTACAGAATATGGGTCTATAATAAATATATGTTTTTTTAATCATGTGTTTTTTTGGGTGAGATATTTGTGTAAAATCATCTCCCTTATTCCTTCGTATGGATTCAATATTATCCATTCAAAGTTGATATATAGATCCCATATTATCCCTTCAAAGTTGATGTGCCTTTAACATTATAGTCTTATTAAGTCGAGATTGCTTTGAAATTATAGTTAGTAGTTGAAAGACAAAAATAATATTTGGAAAATATTTTTTTGAGTTAAATAAAGTATTGCATAAGTACAATTTGTTATATTTATGAGAATATTTAAACATGTTTAATTTATTCTATTTTACTGTAAACCTTTTTTGAAATTTAATATAAAATTATATAGCTTAAAAAGTTTCAAAATTTCATATGGTTTATTTTTAAATTTAATGTATATCTTATGGTCTAAATTATTAAAAAAAAAAAACTTTCTATTCTATGAAAATTTATGTTAATTAGTATTTTCAAAAACTTTAAAAATACTTATTATTTTAATTAAAAATAATTGAAAAAGTCTTTAAATTAAAAAGATATATAAAATATTTATTATTACACTTCAAATCTTAAAAATATTAATTTAAACAAATTAACATCATTAAAACATTTTTATAAAAGTTAATTATTAAAAAATAGATGTATAAAAGTTAATTATTAAAAAATATACGTATAATTTAAACATACACATAAAAGTATATTAAAATTATTATTAATTTAGATCTATCTTAATTCCAGATCTACAAGTGCCAGGAGGGATCAAATTTCTTGAGATGCAAAAGAGATTTGATCCCTCTTAGCTCTTGGTAGATCCAGAGTTAAAATGGATCTAGGATGGTTTAATTTGACCATTTAAATAAGATATATTCTACATGAATACCATAGGTCAATACCATGGATCCTCATAAACCTTGAATTAATAATATAAAATGAAATAAATCTATTTTTATTTTATTTTGACTAAATCAAAATATTTATAACACATTAAACATCACCAACATACCTCTCGATACAAAAACAATTTATTTAAAATTAAATTATAACAAATCTTCCATAATTTAACCATTTAAACTTACACATTTTAAAAATCTCGATTTGTGTTATTTAAACTATTTTTTTTACTGTATATATGGATTCAGCGCCTTGAAAAACCCCTAGGGCGGTGCCGAAAAATTTGAGGTGAAATCTTGATTTGTGTGGGTTTTTTTACTATATGTATGGATTCAACACCTTGAAAAATCCCTAGGGCACTTCGATTGTGTAGGGGTAAGTTTGGCCAGATTTTAGAGAAATTAGACGGAAAAAATCCACCGAAAAACTTCCAAAAAATTTCAAATCTCGCTCAAGGCAACTTGATTTTAAAAACCTTAGTCAAATGTTGGAACTATCATGTACCTTAATATTACATCTCAAACACGTTTGGATTTGTTTTTTTTGTTATTGCAAAATTTGTTATTGTTTTTGTTATTTCATTTATGATGATTTTTTTTTCCTTTTAAATTAATAATTAGTATAATATATCTATATAATATAATAATATATATAATCTTTTATTTTCTTTTTAAAATTAAAAAAGTTATAATTAATTTTTTATTTTTATTTAAAAAAACAAATTTATTCATTTATTATCCATAAATCAAGAAATATATTAAAAAAATTACAAAATTTATTTTAAAAATTAATTTAAAAACAATCATCTATAATAATAGCTGTGATCCATTTAGGTGTGAACAGGTGACAAAAATCATTTAATGTTATACATTCCACGAACTTGTAGAAATTGAAGGACATGGGGTGGGTTTTGACCCATTAATGTGTGCATCGATCACAAGATCATTAATATGACCTCTTTGGGTTCAACTACATGTTCAAACAGTACCTCAAATTGTCCCTAATTTCAGGTTAAACCTAGTGGAAATTAAACCTTGCTCGATGATGAAAAATTCCTTAAATTAGCTATACGATTATGTATAAAGGAGAACTAGCATCTTTTTGTGTTACGGGTTCGCCGCATGAATTCATAGAGAGACTACCTCTACAGAAAGAAGTTTGTGCGATTTTCAGATTTGAGATAGCAACTGCCAGAGTAAGAAGTTTGTGTGATTTTCAGAATTGAGATAGCAACTGTCACAGTAAGTACTTCGTGTTTCTTTGTGAGATTTCAAATTTTGGATCTCTTTTTATCCTCTGTGTTTTTCTTAAAATGTGCACACTTCAAATTTCTTTTAAATTCTAGACTTAATTTTTTTTACAGGAGTGATATATCATGTAAATTATTATATCTTACAAATTGTTGACTCAGACAAGTTTATATAATTTGAAAATGTAGGTTTTCACAACCCAACATTTGATATTTGTTATTACAAAACATCCTTACAACTCACAACTGCATCTTCTTTGATCAAACTAAACCAAAATATTAGCTTCTAAATCCTAGTACTCTCTTACATTTCGAAATAGAAATTTCAGTCATGAAGGTGACTATAAACCTACCCATTCCTCAAAACCTATTATTCATGAGTCTCACAACAAACCCCTTCAATATTTGCTTTACTCCATTCTTATCACATACCCTTGAAATTAAAAAAAAAAATCATGAAAGTGACCTTAAACTTAAGCCATTGCTGAAAACCTATTATTCATTAAAGTTTGCCCTTGTTATTTAAGATTTTAAGATTTACTATAGCAACTTGCCAAAATAAGTACTTCTTGTTTCTATGTGAGATTTCAAATTTTGGCTCTCTTTTTATCATCTCCGTGTTTTTCTTGAAATGTGTACACGTCAAATTTCTTTTAAATTCTAAACTTAACTTTTTTTTTACAGGAGTGATATAACATGTAAATTATTGTATCTTACAAATTGTTGACTCATACAAGTTTATATCATATGAAAATGTAGGTTTTCACAGCCTGAAATTTGATATTTGTTATTAGTTATTACAAAACACTCTTACAACTCATAACTTCATCTTCTTTGATCAAAATAACCCAAAATATTGGCTTCTAAATCCTAGTACTCTTACATTTTGAAATAGAAATTTCAATCATGAAAGTGACTATAAACTTACCCATTTCTCAAAACCTATTATTCATGAGTCCCAAAACAAACCCCTTCAATATCTGCTTTACTCCATTCTTATCGTTCATAATCTCGAAATTAAAAAAAAATCATGAAAGTGACTATAAACTTAAGCCATTCTTGAAAACCTATTATTCATCCATCAAGATAAAATATCCCTCTCAATATTTGTTTTATTGATTCACTTCTGATTTTTCTCATTACTCATCAATATCCCTTCCTTAGTTCTCCTTTCTTGCCATTTTTTTCACTTTAACTTTCTTTTCTCTTCTAATTTATCTTAAAATCCTATGGTTCTTGATTTATAACCAATTCCCTATCCTCAAATTCCTATTATCTTTAATATATTTTTAATTTACATTATTTATTTTCATTAATATCCCAAATCTTATGATAGATTTTTCTTTTGTAAAAGTAATTTGATTTGATTTGATTTGAATTTTATATTTATCTTTAATTAAAGAAAAATCTTTTATTTTATTTAACTAGCTGGTGTAAACATTTCTGTTTCACCCTGCCACACAAAAAGTTTACCCTTTTTCATGGCTGAGCATGGTCTCTCTGGACACCTGCAAGAACTAGCTAGTGTAAACATTTTTGTTGCCCTCTCACCCAAAAAGTTAACCCTTTCTCATGGCTAACCATAGTCTCTCTTGACACCTGCAAGAACTATCTCACCCAAAAAGTTGACCCTTTCTCATGGCTCAGCATGGTCTCTCTGGAACCTGCACGAACTAGCTAAATGCCAACACAAAAAACACTGAGTTTGTCAACCATGGTAAATATGTCACCTGTTCCTTTTTATTCATCATTATTTAAATGGAAATATTGTAGGACCATCTCAACTAAGTAAAAGGATTACCAGGTCAAACTAAATATAAAACTAGAATGAATCTTTTTATTTGGGTTTTAGCCTCTGAAATTTATGTTCGTATTGCAGCCTTTATTTTGTGGACTGAAATGAGGCAGCAATGGGTTGGAAATAGACCTCCGGAAAAAGCTAAGCAGCTTGCTGAGCCTGGTCTAGGGTATATTTTTATGGTTCATTCAGCACAATTAATTCATTTTTCCACGTTGGTATTAATATTATTTTTCTAAAAATGTGTTTTTCAATGTTATGATGTCTCCAGATCTAATGCAATATACGAGAACTTGCTTAGAACCAAAGGGCCATTTTCTCAACGCATCCCTCTTCCTGTAAGTCTATCATTTTATTTTCTTTCGAAAGCATGCAATTCAAAGGAGTTTGAAAAGGATTCAGAGGAGTTCGAAAGCATGCAATGACATAGTTAGCTTGTTCTGTCACAGGTAATGATTGAATTTCTGGTAAAGGAATGGAAAGAGGAAAGCCTCTATGTACCGACGGAAAAGATATAATAGCAATAATAGTTATATTTTTGTTTAAAACTTAGTGTCAAGTTGTGCTGCACTCAGTGAATCTTATCCTTCATGAAGCATTCAAATACTATTTACACAGTTTGGGAGTATATTTGATTCAGTGAATCTTACCCTTCATGAAGCATTCAAATACTATTTACACATTTTGGGAGTATATTTATTATTGTTACTCAGTGATATTATTACCAATCATTGACAGTACATATCGTTCAATGACTGCTGAATTGACTGCTGAATACCTGATGAATGAACATAGAGCATGTATATCATTATCTGAAACATTTGATGTGTTATCTGAAACTAGGTTGTTAAAAGTGTTTTTTCTCCGACATAAATGTGATTTTTTTTCTCAATATGATAGTTTTCGTAGGATTTCATTCTTACACGATGGTGATCTCTTAATTCGTTTTTTGATAAATGGAAAACTGGGTCTCATGCAAAATTTCTGGAAGGAGCAGCAGTATTGAAAGATCAGTAAAAAAACAGAAGTTTGGTGGCCTAGAACATCAAATGTGTTTGGAGTTCTTTGTGTGGATTTATGGATTTTTTTTATGGCATTGTAGTTTGAGGTTACTTGGTTTTCTTTACAATTTTTTTTATCTTTGTAGTTTTTGTTGTTTTTTTTATTGGTCAATGGTGTCGGTTTATATTTGAGGCTTTCTTTTGATTCCTGAACAACACCAATTTCTTTTAGTAGTTGCCAATGTTTGCCATCTTTATACCCCTGTAACCAGTTCTCTTCCACTTCTGTATTTAATCATGTTCTTTGTGATTCCACTTCTGTATTTAATCATGTTCTTTGTGATTTGTGATTACTGCCAATTACTTGTTTTTAATTCTAGGCTTCTCCCAGTTTATTATAAATGTTTAAGCTATATTTGTAATTATTATATATATATATATATATATATATAATAATAATTTCTGTTTTTCTACAAGCAATAGACGAGATTGAAGAGATTGAGCACCCTGTCAACATGTTCAACATGATCCTTCCAAGACTTGTTATACATTAGTATATCATCAAAAAATACTAACACAAATTTTCTAAGGAAGGGTTTCAAAATGGAATTCATTAAACCTTGAAATGTAGAAGGTGCATTGGTAAGACCAAAAGGCATGACCAAAAATTCATAATGAACCTCATGATTTCTAAATGTTGTTTTCGGAATGTCTCCAGTCTTCATTCTGATTTGATGATATCCTGAACGAAGATGCAACTTGGTGAAGTAAATTGATCCATGCAATTCATCCAATAATTCATCAATGACGGGAATGGGAAATTTATCTTTAACAGTGAGCTTGTTGAGCTCCCTATAATCCGCATACATGCACCACGATCCATCCTTCTTGTGCACCAATACTACTAAAGCAGAGAAATAACTTTGACTAGGTTGAATTATACCATCCTCTAGCATTTCTGCAACCACACGTTCAATTTCACTCTTTTGCGAATAGGGATATCTGTACGGCCTGATGTTTGGAGGAACACTTCCTAGAATCAAATGAATAGCATGATCATGATCACAAATAGGTAGGAGACCTTTGGGAGTCTCAAATACCTTGGAATGATTGTCTAAGATGTTTTGGAGATCTGGAGAAATAGATGATTTTGATGTGGGAACCTCTAGTGAACATAATTATGCAATTAAACCTCATTGTTCCTTCTTTAGAATCTTTTTCGTACCGTTAGAGCTTATTATCTTTCCCAGTTTCCCTGCAATACCCCTTAATTCAACTTCCTTTTATTCTGCACAAAATTTCATAAAAGGTTCTTGAAAATTAAAAGCTATTGTACCCAAGGGCTGTAGCCATTGGACTCCTAGTACAACATTTGCACCACCCATTGGAATGGAAAGCATTGGGCTATTCAATACATATTCTCCCATGGATAGCTTGATATTATAGCACTTTCCAAAGTAATTTATGGTTCCTCCACTTGCAACCATCGCTTGACACTCTGGTGTTGGATATAGGAATCAATTTAATTCCTTTGCTATCTTATAATGAAAAAAATTATGGGTACTTCCCGAATCAATCAACACTATTACCTTTTTCTTCTTGATATGTTCTTCTATCTTGATAGTTTGAGGAGTGGTAATTCAAGACAATGCATTACAAGATATGGTCAGATTCATTTCTTCTTTATCTATGGTTTTTTCTTTGAGTATATCCTCTTCTTTTGAAATTTCTTGTTCCTTTTCTTCCTCCTCTTCACAATCTATGTAGAATAATTTTTTCTCAGCACACTTATGACCTTTAGTGTATTTTTTATCACAACTGTAGCAAAGCCATTTTGCTCTTTTTTCTTCCAATTGTTGTTGTGTCAACCTTGTAGGTTGTGGAAGGCCAGGGGCAACAACACTTCCATCTTTATAGTTGTGAGTGGTAGGATTCCTAGTTGCCATAATTTTTCTTTCCATTTTTCTTGCTAACCTGAATGCCTTCTCTAATGAATCAGGTTCCCAAAGGCAAACCTCATGTTGGATATTTCCTTTAAAGTCCCTATGAACCCATCAATCCTCTGCTCCTCTGGAATATATTTTACCCTTATGTTCAATTTTTGTAAGTCCTCAATGTGCTCCATCATTGAACCCTTTTGTTTGATATTTATCAATTGGCTAAAAAAGGTGTTGATTTTTTTATCCTCATAATGTGCTATCATTTCTTCTGTAAAAATTTCCCAAGTTAAAATTTGTTTACTAGAGCAAAGCCATTGATACCATACAAACTGATTTGGTTCCAAATATAAAGTTGCAATACGTACCTTTTGTGTGTTTTACACATTATGGAGATCAAAAAATTTCTCCATCTGTAGTATCCATGTTCCGAGATCCTTGCCATCAAACTTCCTCATATCAATTTTTGGAACATGGTGGGTCTTGAATCCAACGTTAGAGTCTATGAAATCATGATTAACATTTATTTTGTTCTAATCATGAGTTTCCTTTACTACCCTTTCACCATTAGTGACCATTTCTTGTAGCAACTTATTCAAATTTACCTTCAATTCTTCTATCTTATCATCCATGCCATTCATCTTAGCGTCCATGCCATTCATCTTAGCTCCCATGCCATCCATGTTAGCTTCCATACCATCCATCTTAACATGCATTCCATTCATATTAGCTTCCACGCCATCCATCTTAACTTGCATGCCATTCATATTAGCTTCCACATCATTCATCTTGGCTTCATTTACCTTTAGTGAGAGTGAAATTTGTTGTACTTATCCTTGTAATTTTGATATATCATGTTGCATTTCTTCCTCTTCTTCACGAGTCATGCTAGAGATTTCAAGTCGCTTACTAGCTGTTTCCATTTCTTTCTTTGGGGCATTAATTAATGCTAATAATTATTCACTATTCCCTTTGAATTCCTTCAAAATAATTTTACAAACCAATCTTATGTTTAAAAAAAAACTATACACCTTTTTTTTCACTTTGTAAGAGCTCAATATTGAATTTGTTGTATCTTTGTAACCGTGGATCTAGTATATCTGAAATCTCATCCTAAGGTAGCCCTTTGAGTCATCTTTCTAACCCCGCAAGTTTGATCAAGATTGGATTCTCCAAGAAAGAGTTATGCCAAATCTCCCACGGTGACCTGATTATAAACTATTTTCGTAGAGCGAACTTGTACGACATGCCACATGTCACTGTTTCGACCTTGTACCAAAAACTGATACATAGAAAACTACAGACCATCCTATTTTTGAAACTTATTATGAAATTTCAATCTAATGCTCAAAACAAAAGTTATGATGATATTCCCCAGGTCACATGTTTGGAATTTAATTTGGGATTCTGCAAAAACCCTAACTTCCTCAGATCATATCTCCGCAAATATAGTGATACAAGCTTTGAAATTTAGACCCGAAGTTTAAAAGGATTTCGACTCAAATGGGTTTTTGTTGTAGCTTTTGAAATATTGCAGAAAAAATGTTATAATGAAAATTCCACAATGACCTATTTGGAGGAGCGAAACCCTAGAAACCAAAGCTCTGATACCAAATGTTAGGAAACCAGCTCACAAAAAGATAGGAAAGATAGATCAATGCCTTAGAATTCAACCTCTTCAAGAGGGAAAACTCCTTTACATTACACAAATGAACAATTCTCGGATGATACAAATGACTAAACCTCCCTTCTATATATAGGAGTCTAAGGGGTCACGATATAATCAAGCCGACATAACAGTAATAACATAAGGGCACAAAAATAACAATAGTGGGTTTCTATGGGGCATACTAATAACAATATGGGGACAATAGGGGCACAGTAATGACAATAAGGGATGCAATGACAATAGTAGTGGGGGAATCACTAGTATTATAGGGGCCTAACAGAAACACTGATGACATGCTTCCCTTTCCTCTTCTCGTCATCTCCCTTCTTCTTCATCGAACATGTCGACGAAAAATGACCCATCTCACCACAGTTGAAACACTTGGATTTACCCAAGTCCTTCTTTTGCTTACCCTCCATTTGTGCTGCAAGTGCCATGTCATCATCTGAAGCCATCTTCTTCACATGAAGATTCTCGTCTTGCAAATCCTCATGAATGAATTCATCCCATAGCCTATTCCAATTTGGAAACTTCTCTCTGGTAACAATCCCTTTGATGAAGGGCTTCCATTGCTCAGTGAACTCTTTCAAGGTGATCCTCACCATATCATTCTCTGAAATAGTCACACTAACGACAACAAGCTCATCTTTGACCTAAGACAATCTCGTCATATACGAATTCACTCCTTCACCCTGTATCATCTTAGTGGACTTCAACTTATCCTCCAATACCAGTATTCAGTTCTCGTTCTTATTTTGAAACAAATTATGAAGAGCCATCCACATCTCATGTGTAGTATTCTTCCTGAACAAATGAGGTATTAGGGGATCCTTCACACCATCAAGGATGATCAATCTCGCCCTCGTATCCAATTCTTGATACACATATATCTCATTTGGGTCATTTGGCTTCTTTATGAATTTCTTGGCGAAATCCTAGATCTTATTGACCTACAAGACCAACTTGATCCTTTCCTTCCATGGACTGTAGTTAGACAGTCCCTCCAACTTGTCCTCATACTGCATACCAACCTGTAACTTCGATATTGTCACCTAAAATGTGACCGACTCCCTCTTAAGTTCTACTTCGTTGTGGAAAACTTTGAATTACTGACTTCCAAAGTAGCTCAGACACCCTCTAATACCATGTTGAATTTCCACGATCTTGGGTCTAGGATAGAAACTTATAATCTCTGACACTACCAAACCAAGAATATCAATATAACTACTTTTCACAATAGAAAAATATAAAGCAGTAAATCACATATGCATAAGTATGCAGAATTTTTAACAAAATATTGTACAATAATATACAGCCCAATCTTTGTTATATTAAACTAATATGAATAATATAACAATCTATGGAATACAATATACAATGAAGATCTTGCTACAACATTTATGTCGTATCTTGTCTTGTTGGTCCTTCGCTCCCGTTATGCTCTCTAGCTGCCCTTAGTACTTTAAAGGACAACACATAGAAACACGGGCCATCAGCCAACACGTTTCCCCCCACCAATCCAATGGAACCCAACACTTCACTATAAGTTTTTCTCCTAGTTGAGGTCTCCACCTACCCAAGTCAGCCTCAACACATGGCACTTATATACTACTCATAAACCAATCGAAACATGATCCAATAACATGAATCCAACACCTACAAGATGCACAAAAATATGATATCTTTAGCTCACTATTTAAGGTTTGCTCCTATGGTCCAACCTCGGTCTGGTTAGGGCAAAACCACAGTCACTTTCTATCCCTTAATTTTTGCCCATATTTTCTCCTCGGAGTTGTGTTTGTCTGTCCTTGAGGGGTGGTAGTAGTTTGTTGTAGATGTAGGAATTTACAAGGTAAGTTCCTTAGACAGAACACTAAAGGACACCGCTCACAAATAGATCACAGATCAATACACCAGTATTCTTGACATGGTTAAAACCCTCAAAGAGGGAAACATTCCATGTCCTGAGCCAACACGACCACTTTAGGAAATTTATTAATAAAAGAATGAAAATTTACATAAGCTTCTCTCATGAACGGTTACCCTAAAAATGACCCTCCATGCTCTTTAAATAGAGATCATGGACCAATCGAGTGTTAAGCCACGGATCAAGTGTCAGTAATATCAAGGAGAGAATGAACCGTCAGATCACCTCATGTCTAGAACATTTCATGACCGTCAGATTGTAAGTTACAAAAGTACATAGTAAAGAAACACACTTTACCTAACTTTACACTAAACCAAGTTATACTTAACTATTCCCTATGTGTCGGAATATCCTAACATACCCCCTCAAGAACAACTTGGGATAGGATTGAAGGATGTACAAATATGATGCAATAGGAGAAGGAAGGAGGCATTAGAGCCTATCCCCCCTTAGTGACAACTTCTTGAACTCCAACCATAAATCGAAGTTTAGTAAAATTCGCCTCTGTGAGAGCCTTTGTAAAGATGTTTGCAACTTGATCATCTCTTAAATAATATTTCACTTCAAGAACATGATCATGAATGAGCTTTCTGATGAAGTGTATGTGTAGTTCAATGTGTTTGTTGCACTGGTTTTGGATTGGATATTTGCATAGTTTAATGGCACTTTGATTATCACACCAAAGTGTAGTCGGATGTTGTTGCTGAAAGCCAAACTTTGACAGGATCTGACAAAGCCATAAGGCTTCCTTACTAGCTTCTACGACACCATGATACTCTGCTTCTGTTGAAGAAAGAGAAATGGAACTTTTTTTCTTTCAAGCCCATGTAATACATCCTGAAAAAGAGTGAACACATAACCTGCAGTAGACTTCCGATCATCAGAGTCACTAACCCAATCGAAATCATTGAAACCAACCAATAGAGGAGATGCTCCTACACTATACTAAATCCCAAACTAAATTGTACCTCAAACATAACGAAGTATTCTTTTAGCTGCTTTCCAATGACTTTCATGTGGATTTTGCATAAACTAAGCAATATGGCCAACAACAAAGGAAAGGTCAAGATGAGTATGGGTCAGATACAAAAGTTTTCCTACAAGTTGACGGTATAAGGTAGCATCAACTTCAAGGGAAGTACAAGTGACTGAAAGTTTGTCTCTAGATTGAAAGGGAGAAGGGGCTAGCTTACAGTCTTCCATATGAAAATGGCGTAGAAGATCACAGGCATACTTGGACTAGGAAAGGGAAATACAATCCTTGGATTGCAAGACTTGAAGACCAAGAAAATAATGCAAGTGTCCTAAGTCTGTCATTTCAAACTTCTTTTTAAGGTTGGACCTCACATGGTTTATAAGGTTGGTATCAGTACCAGTAAGGATAAGATCATCCACATAAAGAACAAGAATGATAAGAGACTTGCCCACTTTCTTGGTGTAGACAATATTGTCGAAATGACACCTAGAAAATCCAGTTTCTAAAATAAATCTATCCATTTTGGCATACCAAGCCCGAGGGGCTTGCTTGAGACCATAAAGGGATTTATTAAGCTGACATACAAGGTTGGAGTCTGTTTGTATAAATCCAGTAGGTTGTTCCAATATTGAAAAGCTACACATTACGCAATAAATGAATGCTCTTTTCTATCTTACCAATCCACTAGCTCCAATATCACTTACCATAATAGTTTGTTCTTCAATTAAATTCTGAAATTTTAATTTATCTTGTAAATCTAGTTGTATGAAGGGAAAAATATTCTTGATTTCTCGTTCCTCTTTAAACTCATGGGTCATTAAAATAAATGGTAGACTTATTGTAATTGACCTTCATTGCAAATGCCTTGCAATAAAGTTGGAGTAGTTCTTGATATTTCCTATCCTCTCCCAAGCTATCATTAGAAAGGATAAGTATATGATTAACAAATAGTAAGTATGTAACACATTTGTTTCCTCAAACTCTACCTCTTAAACAAGTCTCAATCTTTTGGCCTCTTGAATTTATGTGCTTAGCCCCTTGGAAACTAATAAAAAAAAAGGGTCAAGGTAGAAAAACTTGCATTAAACCTCTAGTAGTGTTAAATGAGGGACAAGTTTTCCATTAATAAAAACTACAAATGTAACTAAGTTAACAAAACCTATAATCTAATTGACAAATAGACCTAAAAAAGTTCACATGGTTTTGCAATAATCTAAAATACAACCAGCACAACCTATCATAAGATTTGGATAGAATGATGTTTGATCATTATAGTAGGTAAATTATTAGATTTTATTGAGTGTAACCCTTCCTAAGAAAACCCAATGGATTGTGTGAAATCATAAAAAACAATACATTTTTGAGTCTCATGGCCAAAACACTAGATATCATCTTATAGAATAGTTATGTATTGGTTGAAATTCATCATATGACTTGGCTTGTCTATTTTGGGTATAAGAGCTATAAATGTGGTATTGAAGGAGCCAAGTACTATAAGAGTTATAAATGTGGTATTGAAGGAGGCAAGTACTTTACCATTTAGCCTAACCTCATTTGTCACCGTTAACAAGTCATCTCCCAACAAATCAAAGAACCCAAAGAAAAATTCAATTGTTCACCATTCAATCATATGATCTTGTCTTTTGGGAAGGAAATCATCTAGATAAATGATTCATATAATTCTTGGTTATATTATTTATGAAACAATTTGTGGGAAAATTGACACTAATTTAACAATTTTAACTATATTTACACCCTCAATATCTCTATAGAAAGAGACAAAGTGTTTTACACACATATCTACTAAACTTTAAAACTTCTTAGTACATCTCCATCCTCCTTTTGAAGTTTCCAAATAGTATTAATATTTTCCCTATAGTTAGAAAAATGGTGAAAGAATTTAGCATTCTCATTGCTCAATTACAACCAAGTCACTTAGGTTTTTAACTTGCACTTCACTTCCTAATTATTTAGTAATTCTCTTCCTAGCTTCTATTTCTCTAACTTTAATAAGTCTAGGCTTATTAAATGTACCAAAAGAGTTATTATTTAATTATGTGTCAATACCATCTAATTTTCCTTTATTATTTTGTCTCTATTTAAATATATTTCCCTAGTCCAAGAAACCACCTCACCTTTCACTACTAGAGACACTACCAACTATTCAATGGTAGAAGCAATGTGGTTCCTATTGAAGTTCCTCCAAGTAGTTTTTACAATTTCTTTGAATTCTTTGTCCATTAGCAACTTGAGTTGAAATTATTGGGATCATAGGACTTGAAATGAGCTAGCTCAAGTTATAAGAAAATTGGACTATGATTTGAAATTCCACCATCAACTACATGACACAACCCTATTGACACCATTAAATAATTTATTAGAAACAAGGCATCTATCTAGATGCCTTAAAACAACCTCCCACCCCACATTTGTTCCTCTAAGTAGGTTGATGGAGATGTGCTTCACATTAATCAAACATGCTAGCTTTATCTAATGAAGAAGAAATATTAGCTAGAAAATCAACATTGGCTTCTCCCCCGCTAGCAATACATTCATTTTGTTCATAGTAGATATAAAATCACCACCCAAAAATCAACCTTCCACTCCTTACCACCTATAAACAAAATAAATCATGTCAAAAATACTACACTCCTTCATATAGAACATACACGTTCATCAAAATAATGGGTTGGTCCAATCCTTAATAATGAATTCCATGCACATACTTGATAAAAAAAAAAAGGAATTATTAATGACAAACTCAAATTCCAACCAATAATAATACCCCCTATACTAGCCAAAAAAGTCCAAAAAAATAAATTCCTAGTCTCTCGACCCCATGATCTCTTATAATAATAATTAAATTATATTTAACTCCAGTATGTACTCGACTTGTTGTTTCACTTGATTTTTAGTACCCTAATGTTAGAGGATATAATTATCATTAATATGCAATTAAAGGAGGATGATCTAAGTGCCATTGTAAGCAAGCATTGTTTACTCTACTACAATTCAATGGTTTATCTCTCTTTGGCCTTTTAGATGGAATGCTTTCTACCTACAGTATGAGTAATACCCTCTTTAGTGTCTCCAAATCCTACCCCTCATACTACATCCCCTCAATTTCAATCCAAATAATTAGACATTAAAGGGCAACTATATTGACCACAACTCTTAAATATAATAGAGACATGACCCTTCCCCCTTTTCTGCATTTCCCTAAAATCCTTGGAATCTAATATCATATGAATATTAGATGATGATGTTATATTTTTTTTCTCAAATTTCATTGGAATTAACTTAAGGTTTGTATTTTTCACAACCTTCTTACGCTTCTAGGTAGAAAGGTAAGTGTTGACTACCATAACTAGAGTTGGTCATCTCTTAGGTAAAACCAACATCTCATCACTTAAATTAAAATAACTAGAGGTGAGGTGCTTACTAGAAACCTCTTTGATGATAATGATATTTTGTGCATGTGGGAAAGGGGTTGCCCCATCATCCTTCAAATAGTACAAGAAGGATTGAATTTGGAGCCTTGCAATATCCACCTCCTAGTCCATGTTCATAGTGTTTAAATGAGTTGAAGTCTAACACAGAAGTTCCTTTCAAGAGACATGGGCCATTTTCCCCAACCTCCAAATCCAACTTCTAAGTTAGCCATTGGATGTGCTAGTTATTTTAAATCTATAGTGTCTCATCATTCTCCACAAAATTGTTGATTTTTGAGTAGCTTGGGATGTAACCCAAGCACTAGGGTTCAAGGTTTGGAGGGTAAAATACCACAAGGGTCACTTGTGGGCTTGGAACCCAAGGTTGGGGTTTTGCACCAATCGTGACTTGGGCCAAAACCATGGACACATTTCAACATGTGATGGATGAGGATGATAGCCCTTGTCGAGACAATTCCAACGCAATGAAAATCATTTGATTCTAAGTTGTAGAAATGGAGCTCTAAGTTTTTGAAAGTTATGTGTCAGCATGGTGGCACAAGGTCAAGGTTGAGTTGATGTTAATAAGCATTATGATAGGTTGTCAAGCCCTATGATGGCATTTTGAGGAGCCATTTTATGTATTATAAATAAAAGGTGAGTGTGAGACCATTTGTCACATCCAAAGTGAGCAACACATCACAAGAGAACAACTCGTTGAAGGAGATGGAGGATTCTCTCTGGGCCATGTGAAAAATGAGAGATCAGTGTGGAGGAGAAGACTGTTTTGGGCTTTTATTGGTGATTGAATTGAAAAATAAGAGGGCCAAGGGGTATAAGTCAAGGACAAGACTGTTTAAGGGTTCATTTAAGGGTCGATTGTCCTTAGAACAGGCAGTCGCAGACCTGTTGAAGAAACATGAGGTTACCGTAGTAAATTGAAGGAGGGATGAGGGTTATTTGCAGGTTAGAACAAACCATACCTACAACAAACTACTACCACCCCTCAAGGAAGGACAACCACAACTACGAGGAGAAAATCTGGGTAGAAATTAAGGGCTAGAAAGTGATTATGGTTTTGTGCAACCAGACCGAGGTCGCAACAGAGGAGCGAACCTTAAATAATGAGCTAAAGATATCATACTTTGGTGCATCTTGTAGGTGTTGGATTCGTGTTATTGGATCAGTTTTGGATTGGATTTATGAGCAATCCATAAGTGCCATGTGTTCAGGTTGACTTGGGCAATTAGAGACCTCAACTAGGAACAAAACTTATAGTGAAGTGTTGGGTGCCATTGGAATTGTGGAGGGAAACGTGTTGGCTACCCAAAGTAGCCCGTGACTACCAGTCCTAAAAGAGGTGTGACAACTAAAGTTTGGGTGAAGTTTGTAGCCTAATGTCTAGCTCTTTGATGGATGAAAGAGGCTACTAGCTTGGCAGATTGGAGCTCAGGTATTGGCTAGCCTAGAGAGGATATTAGATAAACTTGTGTTCGATGTAGCAGAAGTGACGTGTAGCAATGATAGGTGGTAGTCCTCGAGGAGACTCTGTGTGTTTTCCTTTGAAGGACTAAGGGGAAACTAGAGAGTAGAACGAGAGTGAAGGACCGACAGGACAAGATACAACATAGATGCAACAACAATATTGTCATTATATCTTGTATTCCATAGACTGTTCTATTCTTTAGATTGGTTTAATATAATGAAGATTGGGTTGTGTATTATTGTACAATTTCTTGTTAAAAATTATGTATACTTGTGCATATGGGATTTACTGCTTTATATTTTTCCATTGTGCAAAGTAGTTATGTTGAGGTTCTTGGTTTGGTAGTGTTAGAGAGTCTAAGATTCTATCCTTGACCCAAAATCGTGGACATTCAACATGGTATCAAAGGGTGTCTGAGCTACTTTGGAAGTCAGTGAATCCGAGTTGTCCACAACGAAGTAGGATTTAAGAGGGAGTTGGTCACATTGTAGGTGACGACGTGGAAGTTGCAGGTTGGTATCTAGTATGAAGATAGGTTGGAGGGACTATCCAACTATAGTCCATGGAAGGAAAGGATCATATGCACCTCTCTAATGCTGCTTTCCAACACAATAAAGAATGAAACGAGTGTAATGAATTCTCTCCACCATGGTAAAGAATGTAATGAATGCTAGAATTGTATTAATTCTTTTACATTGGAATATAAGAATTGAATGCATTGAACACATTGAGCGCTGCTTGATATTGTAAAAGGTTTCCATATGGTGAAAACTTAGATATTGTAAAAAGATCCAAAAAAAACGTTGACCATTAATGATAACGATAATGATAACAATAACGTTTCAATAAATTAACTTCATACGCACTCCAACCTCATAACTTTCAAATAAACGCTGCATACAACTGTAACGCTGGACAAGAATACAATTGTAGTGATGCTTTTGCTAATGGTCCAATTGAAACTAATGATATTACTATATTAGTCAAATTCTTCAATCAACATTTATAACATTCCCATAATGCAATGGTCGACATAGCTATGCCTGCATGCATTTTTTGTTTTGTAACAACGCAATAATATTGTTCATGTCAATCTCAAGTCTAACATGCATTGGTATTCTGGTTTGATTCCCTGACACCTGTTTTTAATTCTAGCAACCTTTTTTTCGAAAACACATCCATGTGCAACACATCCATGCGAGAGTAGAGATGATTAATATGATTTTTCAAATAATTAAATTCAGCCATAAAATCTTGGTCAAATCCATTGAGTTTTTATTGTATTCCATCTCCCTTTGAGATTGTCTTGTTTTCCCATATGCAAAGGCAAAATCAAATTATCTCTTTGTTGTGATAAATGTTCAGCCAATTGATTAGATGCACTACTTAAGCCTTTCTCAATTGTTGATAGTGGATGTTTTGCTAAAGCATTCTCAAGCAATGCTACAATAAGTTATGTCCCCACAATCTCACTACAGAATCACAATCTTTGTCTCCATTGAATACATATTATTTTGTTTCTAGTCGTTATTTCATTTAGTAGCCATCATTGATGTAGGGATAAGTTCTAAAATTGTGCTTCAAAGATCCCTTTTCTTTGAAATGGGGTGGCATCCAAATATGGCACATATCCTTATTTCTCATGTGCAAATAACTTCCGTAACTCATCACAGAGGTAGCACAATTTCATATGCTTGGAGTGGAATCATCTCTTATTACTTTGATTGAAATTGAAGTTTCTGATTCATTTTTTTTTTTTAAATAACACAATCCAGTCCCAATTCAACTCCTTCCCATTATTAAAAAATGTCTTGTATGGGACTCTTGAGCTTTATACATCCATTTTTCCTGATCTTTGGTTCTCTTTAAATCACAATTTTTCTATTGTAATCAGATGCATGAGAATGTCTTCTTCTCAAATATTTATATCCACAATCGCAATCAAGACCATTTAGAGTTTATTGGTCTTTGTTTGAGATTGATGCACTCAAGATGGACCTTAATCTTTTAATTTTTAGGGTTTTGTCTTGTTTCTCCATTTTCATTTGCAGCGTTTGGGATGTATGTAGTTATTTAATTGTTGAAATGAATTAACGCTGGAGATGTCCCCTTTTTTCTTGTAGATTTTGCAGAAGCCTTTTTGCAAAAGAAAATTCTCTTGTTATCTTTCAACTTTTCTTTGGATTGCTTCACATATCTCTTACTACTTCAAGTTATCAAAGAGATGACACATTCCATTTTGTAACTTGATTCTTTCCTATACAATGATGAATTTTGGATTATATAAAATCAACTCTTGATACAAAATCTCCTCAAGCACAACACCTAACTCTTTCATATGTTGTAGCAAACACTTTGTTTGACATAGTTATTTCCAAAGAATTGTGATGATTTTTTTGCAATTAGGAGAGGTGTTCCTTCAACTTCATCATGTTTTACAGATTCATTATGATTACAACCCTCTTTTGCCTTACACAAATCTTCAACATTATTAAAATTGTGATGGAGCTACTATACAAAACTTTCAGATCCTCTAATTAAGTTGGCCCAACACACTGTAAAATCATTTTTCTCTAAATCCTTTTGAGATATTTCCGAATTGGTGGAGGATGCATCATTGATTTCAAATTATTTCCAAGACATTGGAGATAACTTTGCAGTGGGGTAATTTTATTTTTCTTTTCCTACAAGTTGGAAATAATGTAGTGGTAATTCCATCCACTAAATCATCCTTTATTATATAATATTTTATTCAATACATTTTCCACAATATAGATGTATTTAACAGCTACATATTCAAATATTTATTGTCAATAATGGAGCTTCCCTCACCCTCAGGTGCTATTGGTCTAGCACTGACAAATTCTTCTTTTCTTTCTTGAGGAACTCCACCTAGGACCAAGCTAGGTCACTGATTGCTCTTTATTCTTTCTCTTCCACAAGTTAGTAGGTTCTTGTTTGAATTTATTGAAGTTTCTTCCATCTTCTATCTAGTGCTCTTTAGAATATATGGAAACTTACAATCCTTGGCTTTGTGGCCAAGATAATTACACACAAAACATCTTGTGTGGCCAAAAAATAGAGAAAATGGTGTATTTATTTTTGCATTCATGTTTTTCTTTATATACACTTTTCATTCAACAACTTTATGCCCAAATTCATTACATAAATGACATTAACCATAAAATCGATTTGTGTACCTGGTGTATGGTTGTCTTCTCTATTTGCTTGCTTGTGGGAGCCTTGTCATTTGCTCTTGTTAATTAAACTTGATTTGCTTCCTCTTACATTCAACTGCCACATGTCCATGTTCATGGCAAGAAAAAAATGTGACATTTTCCCTAGGATTAAAGAATCTCCTTTGAGATCTTTCAAATTTGTTCAACTCATTTTCAAGAGAGAATGATCTTCTTGTGGTGAACCCTTTCTTCATTTCATTCATTGGATTTTGATATTACTACTTGTTTTTGTTCTCTTCTTTATTAATCATGGTGCTTGTCCTTTCTCCTACAGGTCCTTTTAGGAAAGTTTCATTATCATCTTTAATATCTGCCTTTTCTGATTTCTCCATGGAGGCAACCTCCTTTTCTAGCTACTTACACAACCTATTATTTTCTTTAATCTCAACTTCTACTATTTTACACTATAGGTCTCTCTCCTTGAATTTAATTCCAATCACCTCTTCTAGTCTCCTTGCTTCTTCAATTTGTGTCTTCAAGATGATACATTCGTCCTTGTACTCATGCTCTTTCTCATCACATATCTACACCAGTTTCTTCAAATCTTTGTTTTCATTATTGAATATTTCTATACTAGCCAATGACAAGTCAAGCCTAGCTTTATTTTCATTTGTCTTTTCTTCATGAGGGTCAGGTACATTCACACAGATAGAGGTTTCATTTAACTGAACACTTTTCTTTTGACAAGTTTTTTTGTCCTTCCTCTTTCTCTTTTCTTTCTTTGCACTGTTGTTCCTAGCATCTCCATGCAGGAGCTGCAATCTATCCCAAATTTCTTTTGTAGAAGTTAAATGTATGACTATATAAATATCCTTATTATGAAGATTTTTGTACATGACACATTTTTCCTTAGCATTCCATTATTGTTCTTGCAAAAAGGGAGAATATTTGCAGTAACCATCACATACAAGCTTCCATACACCAGGTCCATAGGCTATCAGTTTGGTTTTAACCTTATCTCTCAATTCATGAAAGTTTGATGTACTAAGCATAGGCACAATTTGACACTCCATGACTCAAACAAAACTACCTTCACGCTATTAGGCTTACACCGAAGGAACCTTCTTTGATACCAATTGATGAAAAATTGACTAAACTAAGAGGGGGGTGTGGTGGGGTTGAATCAATTTAGTATATTCATGGACATTAAAATTATTCTCCTTAATCTCATTATTTGAAACATTGCATGAAAAAATTAACAAAGAATAACCAACATATTGAATATGTGAACAACAAGTAATAATCTAATCAAAACATCACATCAGTGGATAATAAAAACACATATTGACACAAGATATATGTGGAAACCCATAAAGGGAGAAAGCCATGATTTTATTATTGTTGTGATGCAAAGGAAAGTTCCTACTGCTTATTACATCTAATTTTCTGTAGGCTCCAAACTACAAGAGGCTGCTACTCCTTATTACATTTGATTTTCTGTAGGCTCCAACCTACAAGAGGCTGCTACTCCTTATTACATCTGATTTTTTGTAGGCTACAACCCACAGGAGGCTCCTACTGCAAGAGGATACAATCTGATGTTTATCAAGCCACTACTTGAAAAGAGACTACAACCCCTTGATGCAAACAAGAAACAACAATGTGTTGGTTTACTTGGTCATAAATTCTACACATCTCCATCTTCATTTCAACCTTTTCTTCCCTTCAAATCTGCATCACATAAGCTTCGTATGTGCCAGGTAACTAATGCATAATACCTCAATCAACTCTCACACGTTCTCCCACTCTCTAACGTCTCGATGCCTTCCAAAATCACATATTTTATAAAGATAATTTTCTGGCTGTTTGTATCCCACATATGAATATGAAGTGAATAGGCTTAACTCTTTGCCTTCCACTCATTCATTACCAAACTCTTCATATATTGAATATTAGAACACAAAAATAAATAACCTATCCAATATTAATTCCAGCCACATGTAATGATTAAATGCATGAACCTAATGCAAATATCAAATAAAAACATTCATCATTAAAGCATCATAACAATATTTGCAACATCTTTACCTTTTCCTTGGAGTCTTGCCTTTGCATCATAACAATTCAGCTCAATCAACAATTTTACATCACAAAAAGTCTTCAATATAGCAATCTCTGCAAATTTACCAAAACATTTCAATGTATCACAACTCCTCCTCCTTCTTCTGCTCCTGTGCATTGCTGATCTTTTTCATTAGTGTATACATTGCCTTATTGTTTCTCGTTTACCTGTTTTTGCTCCTTCATTGTTCCTTGTTGCTACTCCTTTTCCTTTGCTGCTTCTTGTTGTTTCTCATTGCTCTTTGTTGCTCCTTGCATTGCTTCAATGCTCCTTTTTCGTCAATGACAATAATGCCAATAATTAATTGTTTAATTTTGATCAATTGATTGAAAAATATTTATGGAATCTACAATCCACATAAACAAATGCCCTTTTTATGTGTTACAAATATTAAACAAACCAACTTCTCACGCATCAGAAGATGGGGAGAACATCCTAATCTTCGATTTGTGTGGAATACAACCTTAGATGTTGTTGTGCTTAATATAAAGAAGCACAAAATCAAATTCAAGGCAGTCAGAGGAGACACCATCTTGCAAGCGAGGATTTTGACAATAGAATGGTACGCCATTTTGTGCAAGAATTAAAAAATAATAAAAATTAATATATCCTCAAATGCAAGAGTGCTTAGGAGACTTTGCAACGCGTGCAAGAGGGCCAAGAGAAAGTTGTCTTCCTCTATGGAGGCCATCATTGAAGTACCATGTTGCCATGGAACTCAACACCATCATTGTAAAATAAGGAGAGCGAAGTTTGAGGAGATGAAGATGGATATGTTTAAAAAATGCATTGAAATGGTAAAAGCCAAATTGACGAAGTTGTTGATGAGGTGCTCAAATTATGCTCAAAAATCAAAGTTTCATTAATCCAACAGTGTGAACGATACTCAAATCCAAGTTCGTATGTAGAAGTTAGAGCAAGTCAAAGTTCAAGATTGACTTGTTTGCATAGCAGGATTGGGATGAGGTGGCAAGGTCTTTAGCGAATGAGGAGGCACCAAGTGGCAGGCTACCATTGGCCCCCGTATTTTGCAAATTGCAGTCTCAAGGCAGAAAAGAGTTACAAATCGGCCCCAACAGGTTCAGGGTTGCAACGCTATAAGGCCATCGCATATCTCAATCGCAGATCGACAAAGGGATAACAAGTTAGAATCGTCCCCCAAAAGTTACCAGGTTACGATGCGATAAATTACCTAGATGCGAGATTTTATATGTCATAGTTTAATTTCTTGTCGGGTCCGCTGATATAGCATTGCGGTGTTCCACCGTGTTAGCAAGTGCTTCGATCACTGAACTTCACCAATTGCAATGAGCGATGGACCTCAGACACAAGATTTTATATGTTATAGTTAAATATCCCTAGAGGGTCCTCAATATCGCAATCGAAACATTTTGCTGTGTTTACAAGACCATCCACTGGGATTTCATGCTGATTGTGAAATAAAATAGTCCCTGGATGCAATGCCACTATAGGTTGTGATTTAATATCTCGTTGGGTCCACAATATCGCAATTGCAAATCACCCGTTTTCTATTTACAGACCCTAAGAGCCCACAACGCTTGCCGATTGTGATTTGCGATATGAACGACATGATATAGCCCGTCGTGCGATGAATTTCACACTCTGTTAACATATTTTGGAGTGGAAATGGGGTTGTTGGTCGGGTTTGGAGTAATATGTGGAACAAATAGTGGAAGAACTAGGAGAAGTCATAACTTCTTCAGTTCTTATCCAAATTGGATGCAAAAGGAGGCTAGATAGCCATTTTTGAGTATTTTGAACTTATTGAGATAGGTTTCAGAGGCATTTGAGCATTGCAAACACACTTTTGTTGTAATTTGAGCATAATAGAGAGGCCGAAGCCATTAGAAGCTGGACTAAGGAGACGTAGCCCAAGAGGG
>APFE031457146.1:0-12605 GCA_000404065.3 Pinus taeda
TCCGACTTTGGATTGTGGGATGGTGATGGATTTTAAGCTCCCTAATATGTCAAATTCTAGGATACATAGGATATGCGGATGGTGTTAGTCGACACACACGACACATTGCATCAGCTACTTGGGTCATCTACACACCTGAGTCATAATTGTTTTGTTCCAGAGGAGTCTTTCTGGGTACCACCACCAACAATATTGCTGAGTACATCCATAATTTCACTTCTCACTAAAGCATCATCAAGGGACATCTCCAATCTAGTGGTTAGGTTAGACTCTAAGCTAGTTGTTATGTAATTGACAAATCATTATCACATTCATGATCCAAACTTGTTACGTCATTATTTAAGGGTACGACTCTTGGAACGTCAATTTGAAGTTATCACATATGAACACATTCCCAGAGAATTTAATACGGTTGTTGATTCATTAACAAACACATTCCCATAGAATTTAATATGGTTGTTGATTCATTATCAAACTATGTCTTAGATTGGCATCTATCTCATTCACTATATAACCATGCATGAAAAGTAAAAATTTACAGAGTTAAGAATTTTACAAAAAACATTTAAAAAAAAATTATGGCCATCAGATACCAAATGTCTGTATATATATATATAATACTATATAATATATATATAATATATATAGTATTTATATATATATATATATATCTATATATATATATATATATATTATATATATATGTATATATATATATATATCTATATATATATATATATATATATATATATATATATATATTATATATATATATATATATATATATAGTATATATATATATAGTATATATATGTATATATATATATATGACTCCAAATTTTTTACATCGAAATATTCCAAAACTTGGATGTTTTAAAGTACAAAATGGCTAACTAATCCTAGCTACAAACACCCATTGGCTATGGCCAAACCACCTGCTAAAAAGAGCCTTGCTGCTCCTGAAAAAAAATGTTAAAACTGCCTCTAGCTATCCTCTGAAGAGGAACCAAAAACTATTAGGTACCCGACAGTGTGTGTTGCATATGAGTGGGAAATCTCCCTCCAAGAGGAAGTGGAAGGGGGGGGGGGGGGGGGGGAACCATGGCTCAAGCCCCGTCCAAGTTCCTCAAAACCTCGTGAAGACTGTCAGCATCCCCCCCCCAACAAGTAGTTGACCTCCTCATTGCATATGGTGAGGTTCGTTGGCAAGTCGTAATGGCGCCACATTTGTGTTAAGCATAAAGCTTCATGTTAGTACTTGTTCACCCATGAAAACATCACATAAACATTCAAAAGCTAAAAATACTTAAGTTACTTTCAAAAATCATTCTCACCTTGAGGACCCCAGTGGTCCTAGGTGGTAGCATCAAGTCAGGGTCACCAGTGAAGTCCATGCCCTCATAAGCATAGTCATCAATCATCATAATCTGGCCACGAAGCCACTGGGAGAAATATTCCTCGAAGAAATGTTGGACCGGTCCTCCTTCTATGTGAGGATCGAGTGATGACCATCACCCCTATCTTGACTCCCTCAGATCAAAGGGACCTAAGCTCATCCTTGGGCACATAACAGGTACCCTTTCAAGAATGAATGAGACTATGAGAGTACCATACCTAAAACATTGTTGGGTTCGAGTCTTGCATGCAGTTATCTCTACCTTCAACTTGCGAAGCACTACTTCACACTAGTTAAACATCTGTGGCTAGACACAGTCAACTGCAAGCAACAATTAGGCCTTTGTCATAACATGGGGACTCTTTGACCCTACCAACTGCACAATCAACCATAAAATGACCCTCATAGACCTGGACCTTATCCTCTCTATGGAGACTTTTTTGCTGACAAGTCCACTCTCAGGGATGCAGTAGGATTGCACCAGCTGTAGGGTAGATCGTGGATCAGGCCTACCCTCGGTGAGGTTTTCCTGTGCCCCATGGCATGATAGAATAGTTAAAAAGTATATGTCATCATGGTCAATAGCCAGCTCACGATCTACAATCCTAAACACTTGCTCGTGTTCATCCCAGTGTTGGATAATCCATCTCAATTAATCCTCCTACCCTTTCATCAGCTCCAACTTTGTATACTTCAATAAACAGAAATGGTGTAAAGCAAGCATGCATGATGGATCATTTTGCATCAGCAATTCCTAGCTATCATGGGCTTGTTCTCTCCATAGGCTAGTCATTATGGCCTAAAACTTGTGCAAAATAACCCAAAAATCAGTCAAAATGGGGCAATACAACTTCAAGAATCACTACATGAGGTTTTAAATTGTGCCCTCAAGCTCTAACACTCCCCCAACTGGTACACAAGGAGGATTAACACCCTCCAACAAGTCGTATAGGGTGTTTAAGGCTCCCTACAGGATATTTAGAGGGTGTTAGTACGCAAATACTACTTTAGGGTACCTCAGATCTGCAAGAATCCACCATAGAAACTGATAAGAAAGGTTAAGAAATTCATAGAGAAAAGTTTTGGCCTCTACTTAGGATTGACGACATGTCGATGGTTGCCTGGATCTCTTGCAATGGTTTGTGGAAAATCTGCTCCTCTTTAGCTCCAAAACACTTTCACAGTTCTTAAATAATGAAAATGGTGAATGTGAAAGCTCAAAGAACTTCCTTATATTTATTTTTGGAGACATGATTTTTTGAAATCATTAAAGAGGAAGTAGTCCATACCCCATGATTTTTTTATCATGCATGAACCCATATGGATTGGAATTACTGCTTTTTTATACTTTTTTTTGCTTTTGATGAAATTACCCTTAGGAATGAAAAGTAGTAAAGCATTGCATGCAATCCTCAAATGAGCAATTTCTTTTATGGTATATTTTCTCATTCTCAAACACTGAAAAATCCCCAAGTTTTTCATCATTGGACTTGTTAAACACATACGACGATGGTTCAAGCAATTCTTTTTTGCTCTTTTTCTAGCTCATTAAACTGAAAAAGATCATTAGAGCATTCTTTTTCAGTACTTTTTTCTTGCTCATAAAACTGAAAAAAAATCTTGATTTTTTTCTTTAGGCTCGTTAAAAATTTATAAATATGACTTGAGCATTCTTTTAGGTACTTTTCTCGCTCATTAAACTGAAAAATCTCTAGTTTTTGTCATTGGGCTTGTTAAAAATCTATGGCAGCAACCAAAGCACTTGCTTTTTTGGGACTATTTCTCGCTCTTAAATAAAAAATATCCCCCAGCTTTTCCCCTTCTCTGGGCTCATTAAATCTATGAAGAAGGAATGAGAAATTCTTTCTTTTTCCTCCCTCAATAAATTGAAAAAGATACCTTGAGTTTTCTTCATTTGACTCGTTAAAATTTGATGAAGGTATTAAGTTTTTCGTCGTGTGACTCATTAAAAATTCACGACGAAAAACGAGTTTAGTCTGTCTCCTCGTACTCATAACAAAATGAGGTCAACATCTATTGAACATAGGTTTCTCTTTATCCGGATTCTATAGATTAACTCATGGAAAAGTAACTGATCTGGGTATACTATTAACCTTTTGTTGCACTCAGTTAACAACTATGATAAAGGGACCACCCTGGAGTCATTCTTTACGATATTTTCAGACTCTCTAAATATGAAACGACCACTGAGTTGTCTCATTTGGACTCATTAAATTTGACGGATGAGGTATAGAGTCGCTCTTTTTACGATCCTTTTCAGACTCTTAAAACATGAAAAGATCGACGAGTTTTCCTGTCTAGACTCATTAAACTAATCATATAGGGCACAAAGTCGCTCTTTTTGTGGTCCTTTTCAGATCTTAAAATATGAAAAGATTGATGAGTTTACCCATCTGAACACACTAAACTAATCAGAGGGGGAAAGTGGACAATACAACTATATTTCAGTATTAGAAAGTGTGGTTTGGCAGCAATCGTTCCCTTGAACATGGCACTCTCTTAGATAAACCTTCCTTATGATGGCCTCTCAATATGAATCCTACCATCCTATGAGTTTAGCGTAAATACCCTAATGTTCTTACATCTCTGTATCCTAACACTCTTTGGTGTTCATGAGTCTAGTGCTGCATGATTAAAACTGTTGTCGTGCCTTCTATTGTTCGAGGGTTAACCTTTTGTTTCCTCCATAAACCCATCAAGCACATCCTTTCATCATGCCTTCTATCATTTAGACCCAATGCTCAAAGATTCCTCAAAAAACAAATCATTGCTGTCCCATTTCATGTCGATTGATGTAGGACACATTATTGCCTACCTTTTGACATGTATCTTCCTATCGACTTCAACACTCTATCTAGGAAGAAAACCCATAAACACATTTAGTGCCTTGGTACTTGTAGACATTAGTGGCAGGTCACCTTGTGTTTGAACATGATTTCTCTTTATTGGCTCTCGGCTAAACAATTCTACGAGTGTTTGATGACAAAAACATTTTTCACACTCGCTAGATTGTACTGTGCATCTTGGAGACCATCACCATTACTGGTGGCCTTCCTCGCATCTGTTCATGGTCTCAATTATTGACTGGTAATAAGTTTATTCGTGCATGTTCGACATCAATGCATATATTCACATGTGTCGATCTATGATGTTGGGTGAAGCAGAAATCAAGACCTTGGGTAGAGGCTTGAATCACTCAACCTTTTTTCGTCTCCCAAGTTGCGTGTATTGTTTTTTGGAGACAACTCATCAAAATGATCCTATTATGACACCAAATCTGCATTGTGCTTATCGTCGACCAACATCATCATATCTCTTTGATGAGAAAATCACTCTAACATAGCTACTGAGCATGGGAATCCCTGACTCGGGACATGATTTTAGTTGTTATATATATATATTAATATATATATATATATTACATATATATATTATCTATATATTAATTATATATACATATATATATATATCTATATATATATATATATATATAATATATATATATACATATATATAATCTAAATATATATATATATATATACATATATAATAAATATATATAAATATATATATATATACATATACAATTACATAATAATAATAATATACATATATATTATATTATATATATACATATATATACATATACATTATACAATATAATAATACATATATTATATATATATATATATATATATATTATATATTAATAAATACACACATATATGTGTGTGTGTGTGTGTGTGTGTGTTGTATTAGGTTTCCCGTATCACCCGAAGCTCTGATCCTCCCTCTCTTTTTGTCGAAGAAGGAAAATTACAGTTAAGTAAATTATTTCGGCCATTGTCGTAGCCTCTGATCTCACACTTTATGGGGCATCTGTTATATAGCAAAATGACCCCCTCATCAGCTCAGAGGGGAAAGACATGATATTTGAAGAAAATACCAATATCACAAGCCTTGTTTCCACACTAACAGTGGCTAAACACTACATGGATGCTTTATAAAGCTTCTTTGTAAGCCTAGGGGAGCATTAGTGACCCTACTAACTCTAATTTTTGGTTGGGGGACAACGTTAGTGGATCCTAATGAGAATATAGAGGTCAAAGGAGCGAATTGACTCATCAATATCTCTATATTCCCTTCTAAATCTACTAAGAAAAGCAAGGAAACATCTAAAGTTCAACCTATTTGTGGGATTTCTAATCCATATGAAGGAGGCAAATGGGAAAGATCTCAAAAGCATGGAAACATCATTGGTTTCACCTTAAGAGACTCATGGAGGAACTTGGTAACCCTAACTTGATTGCTACATAAGAAAAGCTAGGGCTATGGTGATGAGGGTTAGATCATTTGAAAGGATAGCTTACTTGATTATCGAGCATATTCTCAAATCTAAGCATAAGAAGTTGGTAAGAAGGGACAGAGAGAGAGAGAGGAGTTGGAGGCGTAAGAGAAGGCTGATGCAACAAATGGTTGTAATCACTCTTCCGACATTAACATAGAACTGTAGTTGTACTTTCTACTCCGTGGTGTTGGTACTATCATTCACTTAGTTGTTTGTCCAATACATTTTAGCATGATTGGCTTAGTGATGTGTAACTAGATCTCTTTTATATATTCATGTATTAGTTATCAAGGTTGTATGTTGTGATTATTCTTTTCGATTTTGTGTGCAAGACTTGATCTGGAGCCAACTCAGGGGACTTCCACCTAGCTGCATTGTGCTCTCCAGCAAATCTACATGGAGACTTGAGGTAATGAATTTGTTTTGCTTTGATAGTTAGTTATTGTATATGGACATGCATGTAGCTTTATGACAGCTATAGATAATCTTATAGTCTACCAAGGGTCCCAGGAAGACCCCCGAGGGTATCTCTATTCTCCATACACCATGCATTTTATCATATAGCAGATAATGTTGGAGGCTATCCAAACAAGTTTATAGGAGCTGTAGACCCACGCGGCTTATGCTGGCACAATGTCCACTAGCCTTGCTACCGACACTTCAGAGGCTACCATGGTACTACGCACAAAGGCCTCCAGTGTGATATTGTTTCCTACTAGAGCACTGACCACTGAGAATGAAGCTGACAGGCCCACTGTCAGCACCCTAAAGGGAGTATGGTCGAATCTGTCAGTGCTCTTGGGTGAAGCGCTCCACCTCTTGCAAGATGGAGTTGAGGGCCTGTGAGAACCATGCCCTCTAGGTGATCAGTGAACAACGGATCAAAAATGATTAGATGGCACTACAACAAGACTCTTCCATCTCCACAATGACCGAGGCAACCAATGAGAATAAGCTCATTATGCAGTTCATTGAGGAGGCATGCTGAATGGTCCCAGAGTTGGCCATTCCTGAGGAGGAGCCAGTCGAGGTGCACATCTACAAGCTGGCTATGGGGGTGCACGAAACTTGTACTGAGATGGCAAGGGTTCAGTTGGAGTTGAACCTATAGATCACAGAGTTAAATTTGAAGGCCCAGCCTTCAACTTCGCCTGAAGTGAAGGAGAAATGAGCAACCGCTGTCACAAAAGCAGTAGCAGAGATGGACAGTGCAGTAGTAGACTATACACAACTTTTTGAATAGTCATTTGAGGTCCTCACAAGCTTGTAGGAGGACCCCAATGTAGAGTGACTAGAGATGAAAGCGCATGATCTACAGTAGCGTTATAATGAGGTCAAGGGCACAACACGAACCATCGCACTGACACAAAGACTAGAAAAGTTGCAGGAGGCCAAGAAGTAGAAAGAACAGGTGGATGCAACGGTACACAAGGAAGCATTGTTGAAGGCATGACTGAAGCCCTGGCTAGATGAGTCTTACACAGTCTTCATGCAAAGATCTCCATGCCTTATGAGTGACTCGAGGGCGAGTCATGATGTTTGTGTTTGGGGCCTATTGGGAACGAGATTCTCCAAGGACAATTTTTGGGCTAAAAGCCCATGTTTTGGGTTAAATTTTGTAATAAAATTGTAAAGGCTCCACATTTTTTGGTGAGGGAGTGTGAAGGTGTCATGAGTCATTAAGGGTTGTTCGCCCTTAGTTTTGTAAAATAAAGTTGGCTGTAAAAGATCTAACCATGGTTCGTGGACCATGGGATTGTATAAAAAGATCTAAGTAAGTAAGCTCTAAGTAGTTCAATAGTTGCTAAGCTAGTCATAGCTCTAAAGTAAGAAGTATAAGTTTTGGGTTGTAGTATAGGTAAAGACTCTGCAGTTGAGTGTGCAGAGGCCTAGGGTGGAAGTCTGCAACTGAGTGTGCGGACCCCTGCAGCTGTGTGCGCAGGGTGGATAGAGTTTGTAGTCACTTGAAGATATCAATAAAGAGAAGTATTCTGCAAATTATGTGTCTTTGTTCTGGTTAATGCATCTTGTCATATTGTGTATGAATTTCATTTATAATTCTTATATGATGCACAAATATATTTAATTACATTGGTTAAGTGAACGCAAGTAAGAACATTTGTTTACACAGTGATAACTATACTTGTTTAATAAGATATGTAAGACACTTAGAATAGTTTGGGAATCTACACAGTACACTGCCCTAGAAGTGCGAAAGTACATAAGCCACAGGTTAGGGCTGCTTGAAGGTCAATCTTACCTTTTCGTAGAGGTACTGAAGGGCAGAATAGAGGTCTAGTCTGGCGAGCCCTAGAACTTAGTGACCTGGGCGAAGGTAGAAATAGAAGGAATAAACCAACATCACGACCATCTCAGGGTGCAGAAACTTGGTTCCATCACCCCCCCATACTGCTTCAGGTGAGACTTCGGTCTGCACTCCGCAAGCTGATGCTGAAAGGGCTAGTAGTGTAGGGATTTGTTTGGCTAACTAACATTGAACCTGGGTCAAGCCCCAACAAGCCAACATTTACATAGAAACTCCCCACAATTATGGTGTGTAATTTCCATCCCATAGAATGAAAATTGTGCATAGGGATGTAAATTTTGATGAGGGTAAAGTGATGTGGTGCTCTTTTGAGAGGGAGATTTAGATCTCACTAGAGAGGAGCTTTCAGCTCAAATGGAGGAACCTCAAGAAGTTGTGGAGTAACCAAAAATTGAGGAGTAGAGGGTGGAGACAGCCATTCAATCATAACCATCCAGAGAAGGAAGAAAAATAACTGGGGAAGCTAAGAGACTTGTGTAGGATGCAAGGGAGAATGTGGGTGCTCCTTCAAATCAGTGCAAGTAGAGAAGGTCACTTGATTGGTACATTGCCTACATGGATCTAATGACTAAGTTTGTAGTGACTGAGGCATCCTCTTTCGAGGAAACAGGAGGACTGTGAATCCATTGTAAAGAATAGTGTTTGGTAGGTGGTCCCAACATAAAAATATAAATCAATTATGGGTTTGAGATGGATTTTCAAGGCGAAGCAGGCATCAGAAAAAATCATAGAGAATTACAGCCAAATTTTTGGCAAGGGGGTACTCTCAAGTTGATGGGATTTACTATGAGGAGACCATTGCTCCTATAGCAAGGTACTCATCCATTAAATCAATTCTTACTCTAGATGCATAGATGGGGTGGAAAATCCACCAGATGTATGTAAAAACAACATTCCTCATTGGAGTTATTGAGGAGGAGATGTACATCAAGAAACCATAAGGATATTAGACTTTTGATTGAGAGTCTCATGTGTGTAGACTCAAGTGAGAATTGTATGGTATCAAACAAGCACCTCGTGCTTGGTACGCTAGGATCGATAGTTATCTCACTGGTTTGGGCTTCACATAAAGTGAAGCGGATGAAAACATCTATAATATTTTGGTTGAAGGTAAATTGATCATTATTGTCTTATATATTGATGATTTGATTTCAACTAGTGATGGGCAACTAATCAAATCTTATAAGGAGGATCTTGTAAGGGAGTTTGAAATGAAATACATGGGCCTCATGCACTACTTCCTTGGGTTGGAAGTATGGAAAGGCGATGAAAAACTATTTGTCTCTCAAGGAAAATATGTAAATGAGATACTTTAGAGATTTCACAAAGATAGTTGCAAACCCATGAAGAGACCTCCAGAGACCAACTGGAGGAAGGATGATGCCACTTCGAGTGAGGAAGTGGATGCTACCATTTATCGATAGCCAGTGGCTTCACTGATGTATCTTGTGAACACAAAAAAAATATGTGATATGTAGTCAACCAGCTGAGATAAGCTATGGTTAGGCCAACCAAATTATTTTGGAAGGAAACTAAGCATGTTTTATAGTACCTCAGAGGCACTACCCATTTTAAACTATGGTATAAACAAACAAAGGGAGTGAAGATGAGTGGCTTCACAAATGGATATTGGGTACAGAGTCTAGAAAACTAAATGAGTACATTAGGTGGAATTTTCAATGTTGGGTTTGCAGCTATATCTCAGTATAGTAGGAAGAAAATATCTGTGGCACTCAACTCGATAGAAGCATAATACATGGTTGCAAATCAAGCAACATGTGAGGTGATCTAGATGAGAAAGATACGAGTTGGATTGTTTAGTCAGATGATGGATCCAACTATCATCTAGTATGATAATCAAAGTTTCATCAAGCTCTCTAAGAATCCTATTTTTCATGATCAATTTAAGCATATAGATATTTGGTATCATCAGTTACGAGACTGTCCGCAAGGGAAAATAATGTTGTCACAATACATTTCGGTAGAGGAACAAAATGCTGGCATTTTGAAAAAGGCCTTGTCAACAGGGAAGTTCAAGTTCCACAGGTGTAGGATAGGGGTGGTTGATAATCCCTTTCTTGCTGAGATAATGTGTTGAAAAATCTAACAAAAAATTCTCAATTTGATTTTTCATTGATTAAATTGAGAAAATTTTAATTTCCATATAAGAAAACAACTTAGATGTATTTAACATGTGTGACATGGCTTGTGTCACCTAGTTTACTTAGTAAATTCAGGATGGAGGAGTTAGAGTTCAGTTAAGCATGTTTGATTTCTAATTTGTATATATCAAAGTCAATTATCTCAAGTTGTTTTAAGTTAAACTAGTTCCAATTGTTGGACGAACTAGTGGAAGGTCAGTTATGCAGTGGTGCTTTAGTCAAACTTAGTGATCATCCAGCTAGCTGATCAATCAACTCAAAATAGCTATTACATGTAGAGAATTCAAGTTACCCAATTGAGGTGGAGATTCCAAGGATGTGTGACATCAATTTTAGACTATTTTAGAGTGTACAGGTGTTGCATGCAACCAGATGATCAAACTAAGGAATTGCATAATCCATTTTGGAGAAATTCGTAAATAATAAGGGCCTAATTTCTCAAGGAATTTTGCAATGAAATAGGGGCTCAAGCAGAGGCAAGAATTGACTAAGTCTAGGTTAGAGCTTCTAGTGAGAAGAGATATAGTTTATGTACTTGCAGGTTGTTCTTAGTTGAGCAAAGTAATTGTAATACATCTTCATTTGTCAGATTACTGCAAGAAAACCTTTGGATTTTTAGTGGTTTCCTTTCATTGGGAAAATATTATTTTCATGTGTGTGATTTATTATTACATGTCTAAGATTTTTTCTCTAAATTGTGGATTAATGTTCACAGAAAATTAGAGTAGGTTGGTGTCTTTTGATTTTTATTAAAACTTCAAAAGCAGTTGCAAATATACATTGTAATTTCTACATTTCTAAACCCACACTTATCCACTAGGTCATGATTAACATAACTATAATTATATCCAAGGTCAATAAAAATGGAAACAACTCAATCACAAAGATTACCTTCCATCTTAATGATGGATTCTTGGTGATCCGCCTACTTTTTATCAAATTCTTCATAGATCTAAGGAATTCTCTAACCAACATCCCAAACTATTTGCGCCTCCTTATAACTATAGATATGAGGTGTACCACCCTGATACAATGGAAAATACTTCTTGTAATGATCCTTGCCACATATCCAACACTGCAAAGGCCCACTACCTATGTACTTCTACTCTCTAGGATGTGACCCATGTCCCTTCTCAACTACATTAAACTTCTCGTAAGGAGCAACATTTTCCTCCTCACCTTCATCCTAAGGTCTTGCTCACTTTGGTGGAAACTTTCCTTTAGTATTATCATTACCTTTCCAACCATGCTTAGACTCGTTCTTATGCTTTGATTTCTCATAACAATGCTTCAAATTTCTACTGACTTCTTTTAGAAAATAGGGCTCATCATACTCAATCTAATCCTTAAATGCTAATGGAAGTCCACTGATAAATCTATGAAATGTTGTCTTCTCATCATTATGTTAAGGCACATAACTCAACAACTCTAGGAACTTGGTCATGTACTCCTCTTCTGTTATAGCTCCCATCTTCAACTCATAGAAATCCTTGGCTTTGCTATCATAGTACCTCTCTAACAAATACTTCTTTCTGAAGAGTCTCTTGAATTCATGTCAACTCAACCCCTCTATCTTGATGTCCCTGAAATTATTCACATATTCCCACTAGATGTCTTCTTTCCCTTTGAGGCTAAAAATAACTATCCTATCCTTCATGTTCTCTATATAGTCATGTAGCTTAAATAATTTCTTCATTCCAAGCAACGATGCCTCTGCATCCTTCGGTTTCTTTAGTTCTCCATCGCATGTAGGTGGCTTGGTTTTCATGAATTCATCCATAAAATATCCCCTTTCACTTATCCTATAAGGATGATAGTGATGATGGCCATGATACATGTCTGAATCAGAGCTAGAATAGAAATTGTAACTACTACCTCTCCAATAAGGTGTATCCAAGAACCTACCATCTTTGGCTATGTCATCCATATCCGATATGTACCGATCTTGAGACCTGCTACCATAATCTTAGTCATGTCCTCCTGTCCATAACTGATCTATGTCTATCCCTATCTTTGCAAATATGATAAACTCTAAAGGGTGCATTGACTTCTATTTGTTTTTCCTATGCCTTGACAAGCCTTTCTTGTGACTGAATGATATTGTCATTATCTTCCTTGCAACTTCAGATTTTCTCCTTTAAACTTCTCATGGTGTGTACTATGTCAAGAGAGTACTCATCTATTGGATGCTCACTGATCTATAAGGAGGATCTTTTGATCTGTAATCCACCATTTTTCTAGTCATTTATGATCCTTTTCTTCCTACAAACATACCATGTCAGATAACCAAGTATAAAAATAATCAACATACCTCAATGAAGTTCATGGGAGGCTATCTCATCTGTAAAATCA